>JABUQX010033240.1:7500-42219 GCA_015478945.1 Trachelipus rathkii
CAAGAGGTTGGCATAATAAAGTGGTTGCTGTTATTGTTGAGCGGTGTAAAAAGTAAACTTGAACCCGCTTTACTTATGTGGAAGAATGAAGGTAATTTAATGAAAATTAGTTGTGCACATGTGAAGGATTTTTGTTTTGGGGATTCTAAGAGATTTATGGAGACTGTGATTAAAGGTATGAAAGAAAGACTTGAAATAGGGTCGGAAGGTGTACAATGGTTCAGATATATAGGAGTAAATATACATGAATATAAAAGTGGTGTTTGGTTGGAGAACTGGATAAGTATATGGAGAGTATAAGTTTTCCCGATAAGAGAGATTTTATGGTGTAAGAGAAAGGGAAAGCAAGGAATTGACTATGATCTTTAGTAGGACAGATGAATTGAGTGAATGGACAAACTAGACCTGATCTGTATTATGCTGTGAGGGAAGCAGTAGATATTTTAAAGCTGGCAAGGTATAGGAAACGCGATAGTTAATAAATGGGAAAAAAAGAGGGAAGGGGATTAATATAGTGTTTGGTTAAGTACTTTGGTAGGAAAGATTGAAGTGGAAGTGTACACTGATGCGTCTTTTGGTATGAAAGGGAGTGTGAGTCCTCAGGTTGGGTACATTGTCACTCTTAAAGAAACGAAAGGGAATAGATGTCCTATTGCGTGACGTCGAGGTGTATGAGAAGTGTTGCCAGATCGACAATTGAGGCTAAAGCGATTGCATTTAGTGAAGGAACGCAAACAGGTATATATCTTGAGGAATGTTGGAAAGAAGCTGTTGGGGGTGAAGGGTTAAAAGTTGTGATGTATACGGATAGTAAAACGTTGGAGAATGCTATACACTCTGTGATGCAAGTGCTGAGTAAAATCTTAAAACAGATGTGGCGTGGATCAAATGGATGTTGGAAGAGAGGAAAATTTCAAATGTTGAGTCTGTGAATAATAGGGATTATTATTATTATTATTATTATTATTATTATTATTATTATTATTATTATTATTATTATTATTATTATTATTATTATTATTATTATTATTTATTATTATATTTATTTATTATTTATTATTATTTATTATTATTATTATTATTATCATTATTTTAATAATATTATTATTATTATTATTATTATTATTATTATTATTATTATTATTATTATTATTATTATTATTATTATTATTATTATTATTATTATTATTATTAGATTGTGATAATGATATGGAAAAAAACTTTGATGATGAAGAGATTTTTCTCTTATGTTCTTCTTGTTGTCCAACTCTAAAGGAACCAGTCAAATGCAGAGATTTCTCAGGTAATATGATCAATTTATATATATATATATATATATATATATTATATAGTATATATATATATATATTATATATATATATATATATTATTATATATATATATATATATATATATATTATATATAACTATATATATATATATATAGCTAGTAACTATCAATAAACAATGGTTTTTTGGAGTTATTGACGTTCTTTGCAGCATTTATACTCTCTCTCTCTCCTCCAATCTCTCTCTCCTCTCTCTATCTAATATATAATATATAATATAATACTATATAATATATATATATTATATATATAATATATATATATATATATATATATATATATATATATATATATATATATATGCAGATTCCACATCCTTTTCTTCTAATACTGTAGTTGAAATGTTAGTGAAAATGATCCTGGTTAGTGATTCGAATGATGCGTCCGACTTAATCGACAAGTTTTTGTTGATCAAAGAAGAAATAGAATCTTATACATTGCCTACAAATGAGTTTATTACTTCTTGCACTTTCGATGAGATGCGCTGCAGTCGTAGGTATGGAAAATTATTCATTAGTATGTTGGTTTGTTATAATTTTCATCTTGAATGATAATAATTATTATAAAATCGATTTCAAAAGCTTCATGGAGTTACACAGTTTTGACATGAAATGTAATGTATCTTTACATAATTAAAGATCATATATTTTTCCCCAAAAATGTTCAATAGAGCATTTACTGGAAAAGCGAGACCTAACTAAATTGTTTCCGACAGTTTTCCCACCATTAATCAGGGTCATTTTGAGCTTCTTTGCAAGAGCTCTTTAGTAGTATTGGAACCATCTGAGCTCCCTCACCCTTTTCGATATGAAGGAATAGAGGTATCGTTCTGAAACTTGGAATATAATCTATGTATGGGTTAAGCTCGAAACAGGGTAAATTTCAAGTCTCTAGGATGTATATAGGGGGTACTTCCCCCCGAGAGCGTAGCCGCTACGCCCTTGTTGTATGTATTCTGGGATGGATGAGATTAGGCTTACGGATAAGATCGAACATTTGGAGGTCAGACAGACTGAAGGTCTGTCTGGCCGACAGACAGACAAACCGTAGGTTTGTCTGTTTGTCTGTTTGTTTGTTTGTATTATTTATTATTATTATTATTATTATTATTATTATTATTATTATTATTATTATTATTATTATTATTATTATTATTAATTATTATTATTATTATTATTATTATTTATTATTATTATTATTATTATTATTATTATTATTATTATTATTATTATTATTATTATTATTATTATTATTATTATTATTATTATTATTATTATTATTATTATTATTATTATTATTATTATTATTATTATTATTAAAGAATAATAAACAATATACTAATCTAAATGATTATTTATTTGTTTGTATGTATTATTATTATTACTCGAAGAATTCTGAGTTGTTTTTTTTAACCCCTTCTGCGTCTCCTTCAGCATCTCCTTCAGGGACTTTTGCATCTCGCCGCACCGCACCGTTTCACGTGCCGCACCGCGCCGTAGCGCACCGCACCGCTCTGTCTCCAATTTCGATTTCGATTCATGCAGCAAAGGCGAATCCTGTTCCGTCCCGTTCCGTCTCCGATTCTGACTCCCTGTATATATATATATATATATATATATAGTGAAATATATAGATACTATATTCTATGTATATATATATATATATATCATATGTTTATATTATTTACCATATATATATATATATATAATATACTATATATATATATATATATAGGCTGAAATACGAATTTTTAGGCTCCGGCTCTGGCTCAGCCTCTGAGTCTAATATATATCTATCAGACGGTTAGATTTACTCATCATAGGGTTAAAATTTTGGAAGGAGGGTTTAGATCAGTGACGTAATCGTTGTCGAAGACGAGCTCTACGTACCCCTTGCGGTACCCGAAGGGGGAACCCTACCCCCTAAAAAAATAAAATTGATCACAGAAGGCTGAAATTTTTTGGCTATTGTATAGAGGAAGGAGAAAGGAGGAGTCTGAATCTAAAGAGTTTGAGTTGACAATGGCACGGTGCTCGGACTTCCGGTGGCGGTCTTGGGATATAGTAAATATTTGTAAAAAATAGTAACAATATCAATAAAAATCCTGGGATGCGATTCATATGAGCTATTGACATGATTGAGGTGCTGGTTCCGTCCAGCTGGCCCCGGGCGAACGCGTGAGCGCGCCCGCCGGCGCGATCCGAAGCGAAACGGGCACGTGCGCGGGCCCGCAGGCACGCCCGCCGGCGCGGTCCGAACGCGAAAGAGGCGCGCTGCGCGCGCCCTAGCTTTAAACATGTACGACTGCGGTAGATAAGTTAGCAAATATTTCTTATTTTGTAAGAGTTCACATTTTTATTTTTTGTGCAATTTGTAGTTTTATTTTATTTTTTAACTTATTTTTGTTTTTACTAAAAAATTTAAGCTTTTTCATTGTTTATAACGTAAACTACATTTTCAATAAATCTATCAATCAGTAAATCAGTAAATCATAACCACTACGTTATAATTTATTGCTCTGTCCATTATGTGATCTAATTGTCTATTGATCTATTGATCTATTGATTCAAGTCATATTTTTTTATTGTTTGTTAAGTTTTACATACCAAATCAGTGAAATCAGTTAAATCAAACAACCCTCCCACTCCCCTCACCCCTATCTTCCCCATCTGTATGATCTATTTGATCTATGATTTCAGGTCATACTTTTTATAAATCGCCTAAATGTTTTTACATACCCTAACAAGTAAAATCAACTAAATCAAGATAACCCTTCAAAACAGACCACTATATACATTTGATCTAATTGATCTAATTGATCTATTAATCTATTGATTCAGGTCATATTTTTCTTTAGTATAAATAAGTTCTTTTGGATAAAAGGGGGAAAAGAAACATTTTTCATTTTAATAAGCCCGTCGTTAATAGATTAATATGGTCATTGACATAAATTTTTTTAGCGTCAAATAGATTTAACAAGTTTATTAAACGCAACATTATTCAATAAACATACTGATGAATAAATACAGTATACACCACATAAATAAGACCTGATAGGTTGTACAGGAAAAAATAAGGTCTTAACATATTGAATCATTATATATTTTTAAAAAAGATGTTAAACAAATAATGAAATTAATAAACATAAATCCTAAATGCAGAGAGTTCAAGGAAAATATACCAACATTAATTTTTATTCTTTTATACACGCTATCCCTAATGTCCATTGCTTGAACATCCCCGGGGAGAAGTGTTGAAGATAAGACCAGAGTTGGTATCCCAATTTCACAGAACCGAGTTCATTACAGGCGAATTACACCTAAAAGTCTTCTTTCGTTTCCGAAGGCGTTTAATATTTCTTTCTTCATTCATCATAATAATTCAAGATTATATTTCGTACTCTGTCATTCTCGATGATTTGAGGATGTTCCAGATAACCAGAACTGAGATTGAGGATGGTCAAACTTTGTTCAAATTGAGATTCATTCCTAATGTTCCCTTTCTTAGGATATTGAGATGATAACCATTACAAGCTGAAAGATCAGCTGTGAGGTCGTACGCATATAAATTACTGTTTTCAGCCTATATAAGTCTTGAGATCAATACCTGTACCGTTATCGCCACACAAGATACAGTATTAGCAAAATAAATCGTAAAAAGGACGCGAACATTGAAAATGTGAGCCTTCGTAATATCATCTCATAATCAACGACCGTATGGTTGACCGTTCACGAATGCAAACTGATACCTTCTAAGTTCGAAATGGAAAATAAATTAAAGCAGACTTTCCTATAGTTTGAGATTCAGTCCTAATAGTTCCTTTTCTTAGGATATTGAGATGATAACCATTACACAAGCTGAAAGATCAGCTGTGAGGTCGTACTCATCAATAAATTCTGGTTTTCAGCATAAGTCCTTGAGATAAATACCTATACCGTTATCGCTGCAAGATACAGTATTAGCAAATAAATCGTAAAAAGGACGCGAACATTGAGAATGAGAGCCTTCGTATATCATCTCATAATCACGACCGTATGGATTGACATTCAGGTGTTACTGAAACCTCTAAGTCTAAGATGGATAAATTTAAAGGCAGACTTTCAATAGTTTCCAGAATAACATCGTGTTCTACCAATTCCTATTATTACTTTCGGAGGTTTATCTACCATTAACAAAGTTAGAAATGTTAATACTTGATAATTCTTCTGTAAATTTAAAATATTAGTTTCAATTCTCTTGATTGGATATTTTGTGTATCAGTCAAAAGAGATTTCTCGAATTCCATATGTTTTAATGGGAGGATAATTCACTTTACAGTAACATAAAGATAAGCCAATCCATAATTTTAAGAAATAGGTTTTGGAGCGTAAGTTGTTGGCTAAAACATTGCTTTGAACATTAAAGAGCAAATTGAGGTGTAGATCTAGTTAACCTGATGCGTGCGTCCACTGATGGTAGAATAAGTCTTTCCTGAGAAAATATATCACCGTTTACACGTCCATAATATTCGTATGTGTTATTTTTAGATTTAGATGCGTTGGTTCTATGTTTCTCTACATCTTTTAAGTTGTAATATCCAGATGATTGCAGATGAGACTCTTTCGCATCTGGAGAATAATTTAGTAAAGTTTCAATATAACTTCGATAAGGGTAACTTGCAGCTGATGATCCTAGAGATGTTTCATTTTAAAACACCTCAAGTTTATTAAAACATGTATACAAGAAATTTGTCTCGGTGGATACGATGTGATCGGTTCCTGTGAGATCTGAACCATCTTCGTTTACTAACTTAGTCTTCAGATATAAAAACACATTCGAAGGATCAAGATATTGGTCAGAAGTCCCGGGGATATTGAATTCGAGAGGCACATCAGTATTTGTGATTGCATGAACGGGGTTAATACTGATAAAATTGGATTCACTCACACTGATCTGTGTAGGGTTCACTGAGAAGAGATCCAATTCACTCTTACAACAATCTGGGCTGGAGGGATGGAGGAAATGCATCTTGCAGGTACAATCGCCGGATGTATAATGACGAGAGATCTGTTTAAACATTCCTTATATACGAAATAATTACAGGTTGTCCCTGTTTATGTAAAAAGTTGCCGCTTAGCATTGTTATTAAAGAGCAAACACATCAATACATTTTTTCTTTAGTGGTCCTTTCCTATTCCTCTTTATAGGTTTTTTACGGTGACCTACACCTTGACCAGTCATCTTACGTCGTATTTTCCTTTTAACATCATCTAACATTTCGTCAGAAGCATCGGCTAGTCTACGTTTTACAGCTGCTCGAGGGTCAACACCACCCATAATATCTTGGAAAGTATCTATACCTGTTCTAGCTGCTTTTTTAGCGAGGTATTTACCCCCTGATTTAAACAAAGGAATAGAACGTCGAAACAACGACTCAAAAAATCCACCTAAACCATATCCCCTCTGCATTCTTGAACCCCTGAAGACTCTTTCTCTTTCCATTATTATTATTATTTAACGGAGCTTCTTTCTTATATGTACTTTACACACAGCTGTCCCAACTGTGAATGGATATGGATTTACCTTCTACGTGCCTTATATACACCCTTACGGTCTTAAAATGAGACATTAAATTCAGAGGTATTATAGTGTAACAACTAGGGAAACTTAAATTTTTCATCTTTAGGAAAAATGTATCACTCTCAAGTAGCTGAGGCCTTAGTGTTTCCTAACATACTGGGTTTCCACAATATCGCTGTAAAACATATGCTACACCGGGGTCGTGTAACATCTTTGAAGGCTCGCACACAAAATGTAATGAATCATCGATGTTGCTTTTTGCAACAAGCTTATCTATATACTCTTCCATAGAGGGGATATAACGTATTAATTCATTCAGAGGTGTTTTGATATCGTTAATGCTCAATATTGCGTCATCACGTAGGTAATTACATTTACGAAACCAGTCGGAAGTACGGAAAATAAATAAACTTCTATCTTTCAGGTTTACTTGAGCTTGAGATTTTAAAGTGATTAACACATTGTCTTCGTTGACTGCTTTATTAACTAGAAATACTAAATCTTTACATATCCGGCTTGATCCAAATTGTTTGTTTAAGTCTATGAACACATCGGTAAAAGATTTATAGAGACCACGGTTTATTAAATATCGTTCAAAGAAATACTCTTTGTCGGCCCGCTTGACAATCCTCATATCTGTGTTAATTTTTAATACATTTTTAACATGCTCAACATTTCTAAATATCATAAATGCCAAATGTGAATCCGGCATATTCTCTATACGTGCATCTAATATCATTTCACATAACCCTACTTCATACATTTCTCGTTCGAGTTTTAAGGGACTCAATAACTCTGTAGTAAAGTCTGATATTTTATTTTCAGGATATAGATCCATAGAAGCCGATGAAAGGGCAGCGTTAAATAGAAATGATCTTCACTCCCCATATTATAAACTGATCAATGTTTCTTAATTTCACTAGCGCATTTATATAACTATTAAACTTCAATTGATAACCCTACCATTTGGACAAGATACTGTTTATTTTTACCTTTCCCTTTAGATCCTAATATTTTTTCTATTTTATATTTGTGACTCTTAGGATCAAATCGTATTTTCTGTATTTCTTGTTTATAGAATCCTCCTTTTATTTTTTTCTCCGTCTAAATCCTCAAGATAGTATAATTTTAACCTGTCTCTAGGGAATTCTCTGATAGTATCTACTTTAAAAACTTCTCCTTAGACCATCCAGCTTCATACCCTTTTTTGAAATTTTCATCAAATGCCCTGGATCTCCTCACATAATCCTCCTACTTTAATGCCTGTGTTATCTTTAATTTTCCTTTGGGTTGATAGGTACAAAGGGTTTTGTCTTACCATCTCTATAAGGGTATTCTTTAGTGATCTATGATGAAACCGATTATAATAGGAGTAAGCCAGGTCTTGAAGTATATCAAAATATTTAAATGTATTCACTTCGTCAAATACCTATGCATTCTTTCTTTTATAGTTCGGTTGTACTCTCAACTATAGCTGCTTTAATTAAATGAAAAATGTGTGTAATACTATGTCATACTCAGTAAACTATTTCTTGGAAACTACTTTACCTAAAAATTCTGAACCTTTATCTGTCCCATATCATTTGAGGATATCGGTCATCTTCATTTATAATTTCCTTGACAAATGATAAGCAACAGTCTTTGATTTTTATCTTTTAAAACCCTTAACCATCAATATCTGGAATATACCATCTACACACAAAAAGAATAATAATTTGATAACCTTCATTGTAAGATTTATATTTTATCATATCGGTCAAGTCTAGTTGCCATACGTTATCTAAATGTGTCGCTATGGTTTTCCGTGTCGGAAAGGTGATATAAGAAAACCAAATGTATATATGAAATATTTTATTTTTAAATTAACAAAATAATATTAACTATTTTAAATTACGTCTAAAAACATAGCTGTGTATACAGAAAAGATAAACATAGGTTATATAACATAATTTAAATTAACAAATATACAATCAATATAAAAAATTATACTAATCCATCTTGAAGCGAGGTATGGTTTTTTTCTTATTCTTCCCACACTTATTATTAATGTACTTCTACTTATCAGCTTTAATAATCAATCCGATGCAAAAGAAGTACAGAGGGACTTGCAATCAGGTTCTAGCAGATATTGGAATATCATCCAGATCCACTAATCTTTGTTTATTCAGGATTAAAGTCCTCGGAAAATTAAGTCTGAAGTTCTTGTTTGACCCTGTTCCATCCTGCTACAGGAGCCCTTCTTCAATCACGAGAGAGATCCGGATATCAGTCAAACAATTATTCGATCCAGCTAGACTTCACCATCATAATGAGTTGTTGGTGTTGGTCTGCGAGTTCATTCCATGTAATCTGATCTTTTAATAATATTATATAGACTTTAATTAAAAACCCGTTTTTCTTACTCCCCTCATTGCAGCTTTCCCTTGAGTACAATTTTAAAATTATCTCTCTTTCACATAG
The DNA here is from genome assembly GCA_015478945.1 of Trachelipus rathkii. Taxonomy (NCBI): domain Eukaryota; kingdom Metazoa; phylum Arthropoda; class Malacostraca; order Isopoda; family Trachelipodidae; genus Trachelipus; species Trachelipus rathkii. Next base: position 16,869 of record JABUQX010033240.1, read on the forward strand.
GCCTTAGTATCTGTTGCTAAGCTGAATCTTCCATAAGGTGAATTTAAATAAACTTTTAGATCTACTTAATTTTGTATAGCATTTTGATTATAGGAGTCTTTTTTCATAATGTTAACATCAGAGTTAATATTTTGATGTGGCAGTTCCTTCTTCGTAATTATTTATCTTCTCAAATTGAAGGATCATATAAACTCAAAAGGTTGAGGTTGAATCAACGGTTGATAAGGTTTATAGCTGTCCTGTTGCAGTTGATGGTTTGATCGAGGTTTGTTCGAACTGTTTGTTGTTGTTGTTGTTGTTGTTGTTGTTGTTGTTAGTAGAAGGTAGGGACCTGTGTTATATATTTCATCTTCTCATAATCGCTGTAGGGTAAAACCAATACCTTCTTCATCATTGAGCAAGCACTTGGTTATCAGAGGTGCTATAACCGAAAAGAGTAAAGGTAGGAACACACCTCCACCTTTCCTGTAATAGTTTCTTTTATTTTTTAAGTTTTCTTACATTCCCAGCAATTTTATGATGTTTCTATGACGAACGCTAACTTTACCTTCTGAGTTTGTTTAAAGAACATTTTGTCCCTTTATAAGATTTAGGCATACCTCTTCTATACATTGTATAAATTTTTCATCTTCCACAGATCAGTTTACGTTTTCAGGTTTCAGGGTTTTAAATTTTCTCATAAGAGGTAAATAATCTGCCTACTAGAGTACTCATTATTCAGGTATGTATATCTGTCTCAATCTCGTTAGGTTAGATATTTGTACGCAGTAACACTCTGTGCGGTTTCTAGGAATGAAGCCTCACAGAGTAAAGTAACCATGAGGTATAGATGTAACTTCTTTATATACTTTTAGGAACCCTTTACGTTGAGTAGGGAACATTTGGGTAGCCACAACGTTGACTTGGCTCATATTCCTTCTTTGTCCGAACAAGATAAATACTGTGTGTTTTAAAAAAGAAACATCCCTCATGATACCTTATCCTGGATGAAAGATATTCCTGCGTTTTTTTAAAAAATACTGTGATGTTTAAATGATGAGAGTAAACTGTGAAAGTTTCTGCTATATCCTCATTCAATTTATGCATCAAATCATCAAGGATTATAATTTTATGTCCTGGTAAACATTGAAGAGCTTTTATGTCATATAACCCTTCGTGAAATTGGATTACATTTTTGTAATCTTTAAACTTTTCTTGGTAAACATTGTAACACCATATGATTTTAACAGGTTGTTGTTCGAAAATCTCGACCTCTTTTAAAATGTTTAATAACAGAAAGGTTTTCCCACACCCTGTAGGACCAGACACAAGACATGTAGCAGGGGCGCGGAACATAAATTTACCAACGTCCATTCTAGATTGACACCCGAACACTAATGAATAAGAAAAGGTTTGCATTTATGTTATAAATGGTTCACTAGCTCAATAGAACAATAGATCATGGATGTGAAGGAAGGAAGAGGGGAGGATACTTGGAATCAGTGATTTACTGATTTACTGTTTTAAGGTACGTAAAACATAACAATCTTAATAAAAAATATGACTTGAATCAATAGATCAATAGATCAGTAGATCATATCAGGGTAGGAAGGTGAGGGGGAAGGGTGTTAGATTTATTAATTTACTGATCTAGGGTATGTAAAACATAACAATTTTAGTAAAAAATATGACCTGAATCAATAGATCAATAGAGGGTGGGAGGGGGGAGTGGGAAGGGTTGTTTGATTTACTGATTTAGGGTATGTAAAACATAGCAATTTTAATAAAAATATGACCTGAATCAATAGATCAATAGATCAACAGATGGGAGATAGGGGTGAGGGGGAGTGGGGAGGGTTGTTTGATTTGCTGATTTACTGATTTAGGGTATGTAAAACATAACAAATTAATAAAAAAAATATGACTTGAATCAGTAGATCAATAGATCAATAGATCAATAGATCACATATGGACAGAAAGGTGGTTGGATGATGGTATGATTTACTGATTTACTGATTTAGGGTATGTAAAAACGTAAATTTTTACGTTATAAACATGAAAAGCTTAAATTTTTTTAGTAAAAACAAAAATAAATTAAAAAATAAAATAAAAATAATAAATTTTTGAAAAAAAAATTAAGTTGAAAACAGAACAAGTTTGCGTTCTCGTACCGGATCGCACATGCGGAACTCTAGGGCGCGCGCACGCGCCTCTTTCGCGTCGGACCGCGCCGGCGGGCGTGCCTACGGGCGCGCGCACGCGCCCGTTTCGCTTCGGATCGCGCCGGCGGGCGCGCTTGCGGGCGCGCTCACGCGTCGGCCCGGGGCCAGCTGACGGAAGCAGCATCGCTCAAGCAAGTCTCAAACACTCATATTCGAACTCTATATCCCTATAAACATATATTTTAACACCAACATTGTATTATATAATTTTAATTAGTAACAAACAATATATCATTATATTACTTAGATCCCAGCACCGCACCGGAGCCATCACCGGTGCCATTGTCAACTCAAACTCTACAGATTCAGACTCCTTTCTCCTTCCTCTATACACTAGCCAAATTTCAGCCTTCTATGATCAATTTTAATATTTTTAGAGGGGTGGGGTCGCCCTTCGGGGGACTCAAGGGGTACGTAAGCTCGTCTACGACAAGATTACGTCACCTATCTAACCCTCCTCCAAATTTTAACCCTATATGATAACTCTAACCTCTATAGATATATATTGGACTCAGAGGCTGAGCCAGAGCCGGAGCCTAAAAATTATTTCACCTATATATATATATATATATATATATATATATATATAGGGTATATATATATATATAAGAAAATATTATATTTATATTATATATATATATATATTTATATATATATAATAAATATATGTATATATATATACTATATATATAATATATATATATATATATATAATATTTATATATTATTATATATATATATATATAATATAATATAAATAATATATATTATATATATATATCTATATATATATATATATATACAGGGAGTCAGAATCGGAGACGGAAAGGGACGGAACAGGATTCGCCTTTGTTGCATGAATCGAAATCGAAATTGAAGACAGAGCGGTGCGGTGCGCTACGGCGCTTTGCGGTGCGGTGCGGTGCGGCGAGATGCAAAAGTCCCTGAAGGAGATGCTGAAGGAGACGCAGAAGGGGTTAAAAAACAACTCAGAAATGTTTCCTACGGAAACACTTCTTCGAGTAATAATAATAATAATAATAATAATAATAATAATAATAATAATAATAATAATAATAATAATAATAATAATAATAATAATAATAATAATAATAATAATAATAATAATAATAATAATAATAATAATAATAAATAATACAAACAAACAAACAGACAAACAGACAAACCTACGGTTTGTCTGTCTGTCGGCCAGACAGACCTTCGGTCTGTCTGACCTCCAAACAAGGGCGTAGCGGCTACGCTCTCGGGGGGAAGTACCCCCTATATACATCCTAGAGACTTGAAATTTACCCTGTTTCGAGCTTAACCCATACATAGATTATATTCCAAATTTCAGAACGATACCTCTATTCCTTCATATCGAAAAGGGTGAGGGAGCTCAGATGGTTCCAATACTACTCTCTTTGATATAAGTAAGCTATGTAGTTGTCAGTGGCACTTTATTCTTTTCACTAATGTTGTCAAATCTAACGATCGGTAGTTTAACTTTACAAGATATTCATCTGTTTGGCGGGAATTGCAAGTATTAACTGACGGCATTGTCAAGTAAACATAAGGCAAATTGATAGAAAGCTTATTATCTTTAAATAAAGCTATGCACCTATCTTCAAATTTGTTTGAGTCCATATTAAAGAATATTAGATGATCTTTGACTCTCTTGGATAATACCTGGAAAATTCTTTACTTTTCAGTGACTTCGAAGAGTGGATGAACGAGAGGTACGGCAGATGCTATACCTTCAATTCCTTTTATGCCAACGCTGAAGCAGGAGCAGATAAGGCTAAAAGAAATGTTAGAAAAGCAAGGACAGATAAATGTAAGGTAGGATTAAATACTATATTTTATTTCTTTATAATTGATGATTTTTATTTTAAGAAATTATATTCTTTATACTTTTATTATTTAACATTATTCCTAAGCAATATAAATAAAAATGAAAACTAAAATGATTTTTTTAACTTATCATATAAGAAAACTTCCTGTACTTATTTTTGATGGATCTGCTGTCTCTAAGACTCTCCCGACTTACCTTGGTTCGCATTCCTCTTTTTTTTTCATTACCTTCTGCAACAATCAAAATCTCGATTCTAGTATCTTTGTTGAAAACAACATTCCTTTTTCCAGTCTTCTTCTCTTGTCCGTAACGAAACTCAAATGCTTATGAGCTTAAATAGCAAACCTTACTCTGGTCCCTTCAACTCTCTTTATTTGCAATTTTCAGCCATTGGAAGTGTTGCGCCTATGTGCACAACAATTTAGTGTATTCTTATCTAGCGATTCCAACTTGGAATCCTCTGAGTTTTTTACTTTATGGTTTAGATACTTTTGCCAAACTACAAATAAATTTATCTGTTTGTCTATTTAAAATAAATTGTAATGGCTATCCTAAATTCTTTGGCGATCTAAACTTCAAAATGAATATTTTTTAGCGGATTCAACGTCAACAACCACCAATGACTGCTCCACTTTTCAAGCACAGCTGATGAACTAGTCTACCATTTTCTTCACATAAGAAAATTCTGGAGGAGAAGCACCTGATAGGCATATCCTAACATTTTATTAATATTTGGACGCATCCTTTATTATCTCGCTTCGTACTAATGACAACATCACTCATAAATACTTTATTTTATATGATAGCTTCTGTGCGACACAATTCTCGTTAGGATAGCGTCCTTAATATGTCTATCCACCTATTTGGGCATCTTCGTAGAATTTTGTTTTCACTTCATCTCATTCCCCCTTACAGAAATCATCTTTCCTTATCTTAAATTCTTATAGCCCTCATTGGTGACTGAGCCCGCTCTTTTCTGATTATGTTTAGGCACTTTGGATGTTGCTAGACTCGATCTTTCAAAGTTAATAGACGTGGGAATCGTGAGTGTTCTATTTTTTGATTTCATCATCCAATTGTGTGTGAGAGTGAATTGTGTGATATGTGAGCTACTTTTGGCATTGTGTATGAAAAATTACACAAATACAAATTCCAGTGAGTATATATGTAATCTAAAGTGTTTATCACATTTCGAAGGTGTGCACACAACTCTGGTATCCTTTTACTCTACAGATCTCAAATAAACTTTATTTATCATTACTGTTATTGCAGTAATGCTGATGAGAATAATAAAAAAATAATAATTTATCTAAACTCTCTATCTGTGCTAACCTGCATCTCTAACCGTTCAAATTATCGTTATACCTTTTCCGAAAAAAGTCCTATTCATTACCTAGAAGTAGTGATTAAAAATATTGATTGATTAACTTCATATAATTCTATTATTCTATATATTAAAAGTCTAAATATACACTCATGCTCTCTATAGTATAGCTTTTCCGAGTTTAAAACGAGAAGGTGTACCGTACGAAGATAATCCTTAATACTGGTAGTATCTCATCAAATTCATGTGCTTCTCATATCTTTCCAATCCTATACCTTATATGGTAATCTTATTTTATATCTTACTTTATATATTTATACTCATCTTTTCCTATCCATCTTCAATAACGTTGGTTTCATGCATATCCTTCAATATCCTTAATATCAATCTATTCATCTTAATTGTCTCTATATTCCTTCTCTGAGGCTCGTCCATTATGATGATTGGATTTGTTCTACTGACAATGGCATCATAAAAGGAATATTTGCAAAACAAAATTAAATTAGTTTAATCATTGATTATCCTACTGATCACAAGTTCGAGTTCTAATATGTTGTATAATTTTCTTACACACTCATTACTCCCACTTCACTATTTACTTAAATGAACCAAGTGTGTTGATTTCCATCGAATATTGTTTGTGAGTAGTTAAATTCTAGATCTTGCATCAAGATGAGGAGGTACCTGCTACTTGTGCTCGTGTAATAAGGAGAGTAGAAAGCTACGTCGTTGGTGAGAGAAGCCGAATCTCCCCACTACCAAATCTCTGCCTCACCCACCAGTATCAGCTCATTTCAAGCCTCGTGCATTTAATAAATATTATAGAAGTCATACATCGACATCGAGAGAGAGAGTATATAATATGTATATTATGTGTCTGGAATATTTATACAGAAGACCGTTTTAGTGTAGAGAATTAACATGATAATATGTGTAAAAAAGAAAAAATGATAAATTTTTTTTTGTTAATTAGATGATTTGTTTTGATGTTCCCAATATAAAGAATATAATTCTATTAAGAACAAATGAGGATTTTGAAATTTTTCATAAATATAATATATGCTATTAAATATATAATTAATGAATAGAAAACAGCAAATTTTACATGGTGCATATGCATTGATACACAAAAAATCGAAATCAAGAAGTATAACGAAATAAATAATCTAGTAGGATCCACTAAATGTAAAACAATGTAAAATATGTAAAAGTTATCACATGAGGATATACGTAGATAAAAAAACAATAAATATAAGATCAGCTACCATCTAGCTGTTTATGAGCAGTTGAACGTGATGAGTGAACGCCGGCATACTAACTAACTAGATCCACTTTCATAATACATAAATCCGGGTTCAAGTTTGGTACAATGACGATTATATATATATATAGTGAAAAAATACTATTGAGTATGAGGGTGTAATAGATTCTTCAAAACTCCAAATAAATATTATATATAATTGTCAACTTGTCTACATTACTTAGAGTATTCCCATATATGCTTAATGACATACAACTTAATGCATTACCATCCTAATTCAAAGATGAGTCTGATAATATTTTTTTGAGTTACTTGCAGTATTCGTACATTTTATTATGTCAGATGAGAGATATATTATCAACAGGAAAAAGAAGAATTATTAGTAGACAATATGAAAAAATTTGAGTGAGAAAATTTAAAGAGGATATTATTGTTACCATGTAGAGATTTAATTATATATATACCCGAAGTCGGCTCAGTACAGTTTCTAAAAATTTGCCATATATATATATTATCTTCGCGCATATAAGAACCCCACTTTATATTTTGTGTGTGTTGTATTTGATACAAGAATGAATGGCAAGTGCACACACTCAGCCCAATATCGATTAAGAGGGTAATGCCCTGATCTACCAGAGCACATGATTATTTATTTTTTTTTTCTTGAACATTGCAGACTAAAAATAGATATTGCGAAAAGTGTTAGACCATACACACTAATTTTTCTTTTAATTTCCTTATTAATGATCAAGTCTATTTTCAATTTTGCGACAATTAGTTTTGATGAAGTATTTTTATGCGATAGTTGGTTCCACTTCGTTCCAGATGAGAATTATTTTAAAAGATATGAGTGAACTATACTGCTCGGCGGTAACTCCCGACCTCGACCATAGCAATGGTAGTAGATGAGTCGAATATATTATGTAGAAAAGAGAGTACAGATAATTTCAAAAACACACTCGGCAATATAATAGAGTGAGTAAGAAATTTTGTGGTACGTGTATAAAAATAGGGTTATGGGATATGTATCTATAAAGACGAGAGAGTACACATACCGACATTTAATCGAGTATCTGTGCGAGTGAATACGAAAGAATATAGGATAAAAGTTAGATACGTACCTTCACGAGAGTTAATATTCTTGTATATAATTCTTAACGAGACCTCTATCTGAGGTAACCCATGTCATATTGGTGTTCTACAATAAAGAACATGTTATCCAATTATACTTGTACTCTGTGTCAGCTTTATTTTATCCGAATTATTACATATAATATATATTATCAACATTAAATAATCCTCACCTATTATATTGAGATAATATACGAGCGAGGTATAATGCCTCTCTTATAATTATAATTAATATTGCCTTCACAACTTTGACACAGTCTGGATGGCTCGAATACATCATAAACTCATTTGTGCATAAAATGACTAGCAATTCCTGGATTTAATGAGAATACCACATTCAATTTTTTCACACACATTAGATTATGATGATTACTTAATATCCATTGCAGAGTTCATCATATTTTCTAGACATTCGTGGAGAAGTTACAGAACACCACGTAACATACAGACTCACGAACACATAGCACCCAGCAAGCCATTAGATATACAGGATTACGACATATAATATATCCCTAAGAGATTTATACTTACAGGATATAATCTGATTTAATAAATTACGATGAGTGGATATCGATATGAAAGTTAGATAAGTCTGATTAATAAATCATAGCGCACACCGACTAAACTCTGATCTCACGTGAGAATCACAGGAAGTTACTCAGGATATCTCAGTGGTGAACTTTCATATATATCCACTACCACATATAAAATTACGACTCGCTATTTGAGATCGTTATAGATTGAGTATTATTTTAAAAGACTTATCCAACATACAGATTTTAATCGCAATTCCATGACAAAATTAACACATAAATTTTATTACAGATGAGTAGAAAAAACCGCGTAGAAGTCAGTGGTTTCACGAACAAAGTATTAGGATCTCATATATAAAAGTTCAAATAGTTGAATTAACTCGTGAAATAGCATTACTTCTATTAAGGTACCGATACTTAATAAAGTATAAAACGTTATTATATAGTTGCAAAGGTAAGATTACGTGAGTTGAGTTGTTGTGTGGTTTAATAATGAGAAAGTAGAGTAAATAAGTAGAGAATATAATAATGAATAGCACATTTGTAAGATGTGTAATTGGTCCCAGTGGAAAGGATGAAGTGATGTATAGTTGGTTGGTATTTAAATCGTATATTATAAGTTGGTATGAGCGTGATGACTTGAGATCAACCGTGATTAGGTGAGATCCGAATGATAGATATGTGAGTTGAGTGTGTGTGTTGTTGAGTGTTCCTATAGTGATAGGAATGCCTCGTTGTGAATGTGGTATGAAATGTGAGTGTGTGAGGCGGCAAAGAGCCGATAGGAGAAGTGGTGCGAGCGTGTGTGATTCTTATAATTAATGAGTGTGTATATGGGAGAGTATTTTTGAGGGGGGTCTATGGCTTGTTAGGAACACAGATAGCATACAGGATTAAACGCGCTGACCACAATTTGGTGAACGAGATGCCAATCGACCGATGGAGAGTTTCTCGTGCGATATCTCTCGTGTGAATCCCTATTAGGTGTGTTTATTTGCTTCTGTGATGATTTTATCGCCACCGATCTTCACTTATAGGTATTATTTAGATCGTGCGAGTCGAATAAGGCTGGCTTATCAATCTTAGTCTCTGTGTAGTCGTATAGCTCCGTCTACTATCTTAATCACTTTCTATTCTCTTATATTCATTATACTGTTTCTGAGTGTGGTGCAATGACTGTGATGCAACCTTACAGATTTTGGTGTCACACGCAGTATATGGTTGTGAGAGAGATAGAGATGGGTGTATGTATTGAATATTAAAGACTATTATTCTTATTATTACTACTATTAAATGAAATATGTGAATTTTATAAATGTATTGTAATCATTGCAATACTAATTTTTATGTTATATACAGCTACTGAGTCTATAATACTGAATTGATCATATTCACGTACTTTACTATTATTGTGAGGTACAAATAAGCTTTTGAATAAAAGTACAACTCTTATCATTAATACTATATAACTCTATTAATATGAGACCTTTTGAGAAACGTTATCCAGCGGAGTAAGGTTTTTATAAGTAAGTATTTTATTTTAATATATGTGTGATATATAAAAAAATAAAATTCTTTATAATACATAAGGGCGTAGAGTAACATGCATAGCAATCTCAGTGTATAATATAATATTTTAGCCGTGCATAATACAAATAGTACATTAGTTGAGTCCCATAAAGTCTGTATGTCTTAATGTAAGGGGGATGACTCCATAATGAGCCTCATAATTACACTAACTAAGCCTTTATAAATAAATAAATGTTCGCACTGATTAAATAATTTATGCCATGTTATGTTGAGTTAACATTTAAATCACTGCTTAATTAAAAAAGCATTTGAATATAGTGTTATAACTACTAATAGGATGTAGAATACTATAAATACCTGAGCTATCACGCTAACTTCATCACTCATAATACAGGCTAATGGAATGTAGGGAAGAACCTCAGAGTATTTGAGTGATCATGAACGTATGGACGTGGGTAAATATTGTCCCACGTTTGAATCTTATTCCAAAACATTATTAAATAAATATAAATAAGAATTACTATTACCATAAAGTTTTACAACTAATTTGATGTTACTTTATACATAAGAATTCTTGAAAGTGGAATTATTTGAGAAGATAACAAGTGACCCTGTGTCAACTGATTATATGAATGGCATTAATTTAGCCTTATTCTAATTTAGATATACATTCTCTAAACTGTTATGTGTACAAGTGGATATATTTTAATATAAATTGTAGAGATGTTCTTTATACTTTTCTTCCTAATAAAGCTACCTCTTATGATCACACTATATGTGAGTGAGAGAAAATTTAATTTCTTTACTATACTTTAGACACTGAAGTTAGACAATAAGAATTTAAATGAAGACATGTCCATGCCACACTTAAATTATCACTTAGTAAATAAGCACTCGTGCTGTATATTTCAATTTACTAACTTATTAAATCATCATACGTCCATCTAAGATCAAACTCTTGTGAATACTTGGACCGATAGCATACATACCTCTCTCTGCTCATATTTTATTCACACTCGCTTTAAGCTCACAAGAATGAATAGATACCTGAAATTACAGAAATTATATAAGTCGAGAAAGTGAGTTGGAGTAAACCAACCGTGACTAGAAACTTAAGTCTGCACAAGCATTCACAAAATAGCGGGTAGAGTTAAAAAGGTGAATTGATGACAAGGCTGATAACGAACGGTGACTCAAAGTCTCAAATGAGATCTAGTTATTTACTCATAGATTTGACCTAGAAAAGATATCTGAATAATAAGGGTAACTATTATTGTTACTATTCCTTTTGAGTTTGAAATATAAAATATAATAATATTAATTTTTGTACATTTATTTTATAATCACTTTATAGTAACCTTGTGTTACTTCCATAATTAAAGAAAATTAAATCGAGATATTGTTGATTTCCTCTTTATAAATATATAAATAATATAGATAATATATGGATAAACTTCACTTATTAGAGATAATTTTATACCTATATATAATATAGAGTGAAAAGTAACTTATTGTGTCCTGCCTCCTTACTTAAATAAAAATAAATTACGATACTTATTAAAGTATCGATAGAGTTACGTGAAAATGTATTAATGAACCACCAAATATTATAAATTCAAATATAAATATTTAATAAACTAAGCAAGGAATTAAAGAGGAACTATCAACAGTTTCCTGAGGGAAAATAAAGTTTACCAGTCAACTGTGCTAACACTTAACTAACCTGAAAACAGTGTTAATAAAGGAAATGACAACCTGACCACAGTGTTAGCAACTAACCTGACAACAGTGTTAATAAAGGATTTCTCAACAATACCCTTTGATGCATAAGCCGACCTTACAGCTGTGTTAGTAATTAATTTGACAACAGTTGCAGTTAAAGAATCGACATCAGTGTTAGTTTGAAAGAACTGTCAACAGTTTCTTTCAAGAAAAAGCCAAACTAACAACATCGTTAGTTTAAAAGAACTGTCAACAGTTTCTTTTAGGAGGGAAAGGACTCCCCTATTTGCTTAATCTTGAAATCTTGGACTAATTTATCTTGGATGGGCTAGTGGAGACGTAAATGAAGAAACAAAGTACAAATAATAGGTTTCCTACTGGACATAGCTTAGACATAAAATTCAAACAATGGTTTTTATAAATATCACATTTTCCTATGATTTAAGAGTGGCTAAATTAAATGTGTAAATATATTTATCAATAAATACAGAATGAAGTAAATACAAATAAATATTCCAAAATATTAATAAATATTTTGGATGTTAAATAAGTTGATTTGTAATTGATCAAAACTCATTAGATGTAAGAGAAAGCTGAAACAAAAAATCATAAAGATTTATACAGTAAACGATAAATTAGAACTAGCTTGATATAATTTTAGCGGAAGAATATAAAGATGAAATATTCATTAATAAGAACCAAATAAACTTATAAAAAATATAATTTATTGAAATAAAAGATTAATAATATTAGACATAATTTAGATTCATTATCGTAATACATTATTAGATCGGTAAATATAAAAATATATATTAATATGGTTATGCGGCTCATTTAATAAATTATGAATCCACCTTAAAATATGGTTAAGATAATAAAAGATCGAATAAGAAATCTTAAATAAAATAAAAAACCACAATAATAAATAATAAATATAAATAAAATTAATAAAAAATATAGCTTTATTTTAAAATAAGGGGAGACTAATTTAAAGTTGAATATTCTTTTCATGACAAATCATACACAAGATTAGATTAAGTATCCATAATAATTAAAGAAATATAGAGAATCTAAATATTATACTGTTATATAATATCAAAACTTCCAACATTTTGTTGAGATAAAAATCAATTGTAACTATAATATAGCAGTTTTTTGACATTCGCACACTTGCATAAATGCAACCAAATCTTGCTCTTCAACTATAGAACTGCACTGTTTAACAGTTGAGAAATATGCACAACTATAATTTGATATCCACAGATAACTACTGTATCATCGACAGACGAATAGTTCGTATCAAATTATAATCGTGTATCACGAGCTCCTACATACGCCACTAGATAGATAGAAGATACGTGGGGTTTTCATACGACTCCGGGGATACGACGTGAGGGTAGGGACATGAATCCGAGAGTCCACACGCTAACATAGTGCTCCCTTCACTTAATTCCTTTCGCATCTGAGAAGCCTTCCGCTAAAAAAGGCAAGAGATAAATAAAAAGAAAAATAAGTAATTTATTTCTTGTAAACTTTATATTTACTAAAGCGACATTTGGACTTTTTCTCTCGAGACGGCAGCTTTTTCGGACATTTAAGTCTATCTTCTATTCACGAGCTGCGTCCTTCATTTTGTGCATAAAATATTAATAAAGTGAAGAGTTTCCATATAAAATAGGAAATGATTATGATATTAAATTCATCTATGTTTTTTTCCTATTAATCTTTGTGGTGTAAAAAATAGTTCAAAAATTAAAAAAAGATATTTGTTTCATGGATCAGTATATGTAATAGTTTTCTCCAGTAATGTTGTTAAAATTTGCGAGATGCTGAGCCTAATATACTAATAGTATATAATATAATTTGTTATGTTGATTTATTGTATTATTATATATCTATTGTATTGTAGAGTAAGAGCTATGACCTATATATACGGAATTAATAAGATTTAAACAGTAATACGTAATTAGAATACAAGTTTGAGATAATTTACCCGGCTAAACATATATATATATATACTCATAATATTTTTTGACTTATACTTTCATATAATAACGTTTTTATATTGGTCTATATATCTTATTCTTTATAATAATTAAAATTTCTATTCGTACTCTCATAAAGTATTATCTTAAATAACTGTATTCACCTACAGATAATATTTTGACTTAATTCTTTATACTAAGTTATATATATTTTTAATCATCTGTCATTATTTAATGTAATTCGAATACTTCCATTCAGTGAGTTCAATGATTTCATCTGAAAACATTTTTTTTTTCTAAAAGTTTCTACAATATAAGATTATTTATATTAAATACCTAATTTGCTTCGTTCAGCATGTGATGAAAAATATTTAAGACATTTGAGTCGTGTAGAAAAAGCACAGCACATCACAACCTGAGGTTTTCACATTGTTCTGTTCTACACTCTCTGAAAGAGTAGGATGTAAGGGTCGTCGTTCATTCCCCCAAATCCATCCCTTTTCCTGACGAGGAGGGATTCAATGTCCAACCTGGTGCCTCTACTGATGTTCAACTCACAGTTGTAAGTTATTATATTCTTTAGTAAATTGTAGAAAAAGGTTCAAGTTTAAGGTTTTACAATGTTATATAAAAAGCCATCTAAAAAGCCATCTAAAAAACCATCTAAAAAGCCATTTAGAATCAGTATCTATTCAGGATTAAGCTTTCGATAACTTTAGATATTGTGGAGAGTAATGATATAGGTTTATATGAAGCTGGGTTGTTGCGTAGTTTGTTAGGTTTTAGTATGGGAATTATATGTGTAGATTTCCAGAACGGTTGGATAGTATTGGTTTGTCAAGTTGTATTAAATATTTGGGTTAGAAATCCAATGGCTTTATTTCCGATGTGTTTGGGGTGGATATTGGATATTTTTGTCTGGATTCTGCTTGTAAGTTTTTGGTGATATTGAGTACCTGTAAATATTGAGTGTAACCTTTTTGTTGATATTGAGTACGCTGTAGAATTGACTTAATAATAATACCCGGTGAAGCGGGGGATCACGAGAATCTTTATGATTCGAGTTTCTTATGACCCTTTTACATTTTATCATTAAAGATGTTTGTTCAACTTCTTGAGATTTGGAGTTATGACTAACTTAGGCACAGATTTCGTGATTCTATGTTCATTGGCTAATTTCAGAGTAGTTTGACATATACACATATATTATGCCATTAGTCTGGATCTTTATCATTTTTGAGGTCGCATTTCTACTCTTTATATATGTTTACAGAGTGGTTCGTTCTGTGGGTTGGTGTGCTTTGTGTGCTCTTTAAATTGGACGAGGAGGGCTCTGGTGCACTTTTTTCCGGTAGAATATTGTGTTTAGAAGAGACAATATATTAATCAATTATTTTTAATTTTTTGAGATTATTTTTGGCATTTTTTGGATTTTTTAATAGAGATCTGCATGACGTCACGTATATATTATATCACGATAAATAATTTAATGTAACAAGACTATTTTTTTTTTAATTAAAAGTTCAAATTAGGTATTATTTTACATAAATAAGGCTACCACTATATCTGAGTTCAAAAGCTTAAAAAAGGGCTTATAGTCTTTGAGATCTACGGGTTCAACAACATATATAAGAACATCACATTTAACCCACTATGTGCATACTTCAAATTACATCAAATAAATAGAAAATCACTAATGTTTGAATAATGAATCTTATTTGGAATTATTTTTTTAAGTGATATAAGATAATATATTGAAACAGAGTAGCCTTGTAATTATATTATTATTATTAAACTAATTTTTTATTTTCAATTTGAATAGTTTAATTCACTTAATATTAATCCAATATAACTTAATAAATATATTATATAAAAAAGCAAAAATATAATCAAATATAGTCATCATGATTTATTTTGGTAGTGAGCAAAATATCAAAAGTGAAATCAGAATTGAAAAAATCAATTGATTTTTCCGTGCCATCCCTGTATTTTAAATAGGTAAATATTTTTTTTTATTATTAGTGTTTCGGAAAATGTTTGTTGTGTTGGTTTAATGGTGTAAGTGTTTGAGCCGTATTGTTTTAATTAATTTATACTTATTTAGTTATGTTTTTTAATATTGTTTAAATTATATCATTATTGTTAGAGATATAATAATTTGGTTCATTTATCTTCCATTTGGTTGTTGTAGTAATTTTTGTGCCTGAGGAAGGCTCTACACGTCATAGGAATCTGAAGTTTCTGAGTCTTTAGTAGCTCATTGTGGGAGAGTAGCCTATACTTGTTAGTTGTCCATGATCTTTATGAGTGGTTTCCTAGAGTGAGATAGGCTAGCTGTATGGGTGTGAGCCCGGGTTTTTGTAGTCGAGTGAGAGATATGTAAAGTATAGTTAACCGTTTGAAATGTGTGTGTCTATTGTTGAATTATGTCTTATTTATAAAATTCGTGGTAAACCCTTTACTCTTTTATTAAAGGTTTGCCTCTCCGGTCACCTTAGTGTGACGTCGTTGTGATCGTGTCCATAATGGACCCTAGTAGTTTACCTAGTGGTAGTTTACATATCTCATTATAACTTATTATTTTAAGTTATTAAATAATTTGTGTTGATATTATGATAATCAAAAATCGAAAAGAAGAGAGTGAATCGTGAATGACAAACGTTGAATGGCTCATGATCTACAGGTTAAATGATTGAGGTGTCTTGTTGCTCCAGAAAGTACGATTTCACCGGACTAGAAACAGAGGGAAATGACGTGGGGTTTTCGTGAGGTAGTACTGATTATTCTCTCGGGACAATTGATTGTCCGAGTAGCCGGCATGATATTTCTGTCCGTACTCTCCGGAGGCTAACTCTGAAAGTTCTGAGTAAGTTGTCAGGGCATGTTTCTGAGAGTCACCACACGGTTTGAGTGTTGTGTCGGGTGTGTTAAGTGTGTAATAGTCTACAGGATCTATAGTCGAGGTGTGTGATAGACATTGAAGGTCTCCTCTCTGCTCCGTAGTTTATCAGAATATATTATTTTTTAAATTATTAATATTAAATATGAATGCTGAATTATTTTTATATGTGTTTTATTTATTATTATTCCTTCCAAGGTCATAAGGTAATTCCACTTCTGGATTACTATTAAATGAGATATTAATTGATTATAATTTTTAGGAAATTAATTAATTGTATTTAATGTATTATTTATTTTATTTTATTTAATTTCATTATATTCAATATTGATGTGATTGTGATATATTAGAAGTGAATTCTTATAAAATCTTTTAGGTAATTGTTGAGGTTAGTTATGAGAATTAAGTTAAAGTTGTGAAGTTGGAGTTTGCTGAGTGAATGGTAGTTAGTTATAAGTAAAGTTTAAAAGTAGTTATGTTATGTAAGTAGTTGTTTTGTTTGTTTTTTGTTGTAGTGAGGTTTAGTGTGTTGTAATTCGTATTGGTGTGTTATAGTTTGTTGTGGATGGGTGGTTTTGGTGTTAGAATAGTGTGAAGATATTACCTATGCCCTGTCGTGAGTGTGTATTGGTAATTAGGAAGCCTCTATTCCAATCTCTAGTCTAGGATTGTGCCTCACCTAGAATTAGGGGGGAGAGACATTTGAGAGCGATACGCTAGCTGATCTGTATATAGTCTCTAAAGAGTGTTTACCGTATTTCTCACATACTCACTGAGTGCCTTAGTGATGTTATGAGTGAGTTGGTAATCTATGCAGTATGATATTGTGCGTAAGTATAAATATTTTAACAACTAGGTATATATTAGTGATATCTGTAGGGTTGGCTTCATCCAGTCACATCACGTATGTGGAGCCACTGCCTCGAGGTGTAGCTATAGTATAAATTATAACTTATCGTACTACAATGTTGGTGTACCCTTTAAATTAAGGTTAATCTGTGAGGAGTTATCGTGAGTAGAGTTTCGATATATTAGTATATGATATAAGACTCGAGTGAGTAATATGAGGTTAGTCTTAAGTAGTATACACTAATTATAAGGGGATATTCCCGTCACACTCAAAAACATTTAATTGATGGTATGTATGAAACTGAAAACTTGATATATATATACAGCTACTTTGGACATTTTCTAAGCATCTCTTGTATTCTATCTGGCAATATGGCTGAGGTAAAATCTTACACAGGTTTGAACCAAATTTTGGGGGACCATACCTCACCCTCATAATTATGAAATTAATTTTCTGAGTAGAGTGTGAAACTTATACTGAGTATATAAAATCACTCACTAAGGAATGTATTACTTTACTTATTTGATTAGTAATAGGGATATAAAAATGTAACTGTTGGAGTGCCAGAATGGGTGTACTTACAAACTACAAAATTGAAATTAATGTGACATAGAGATACATATATAATTGCTCACTCACGGGAGGTATGGTCTCTATTCACAAAATTTTTAAAAAACAATATATCTATATATACGGGTAAAAAGCAAAATTACATAGCAAACACACCTAGAATAATTTATGGAAATAGGAGGATACCTATATAGACCTACTCAAAATATATTGTAAGCTCTGGGCCTACTTAGGAGACAAAGGTGAGTTTTCAGTTATTC
This sequence comes from Trachelipus rathkii, assembly GCA_015478945.1. Classification (NCBI taxonomy): domain Eukaryota; kingdom Metazoa; phylum Arthropoda; class Malacostraca; order Isopoda; family Trachelipodidae; genus Trachelipus; species Trachelipus rathkii. The sequence goes on from JABUQX010033240.1 coordinate 34,990, forward strand.
ACAAGAGGCAAATGCAAAACAAGACGTCTGAAACACTCAACACTATTTATAAGGAGTGACAAATCAAGTAATGAATAAAAACTACGAGTTGAAGATTAATAACAAATTAACAAACAAAATAAAATAACTCAAAATAATACGAATCGTAAACAATATAATGTTGTTACTAATACCCAAACGCGATATCGTTACTATATGGGATCGGAAAGAGAGAAGATAGTGCAGCACCATGGAATGGGCGTGGCCTAGGGGGAGTCATACCTGTCCCACCACATTATATATTTGATGATAATTAGAAACTATTCAGTTGGCCTAGTGAAAAAAAGAACAACTGTAAAAATTTTAAACACACAATAAGTAGTTAGAGCTGAGTGAATTTTTCACTTCAATATTGAGATACACAAGATTACTTTATATTTATAATTATTATTTAAATTCTTTATTGGAAATAAGATATAAGTGATTCTAAGAAAAAATGAGAGAAATATATATAAATACTCGTAAAAAAATCACAATTAAACTAACCAGGAACTAAATAACACCCAAATATGCTATAATTTACTAATATCATTGTTTGAAGTAGTTATACTCAATACTCCAATTAAACACATCTAACAACCAGTTGTTACAATACACACATTATGAACAGGACGGCTCATGACGTCATAAGCGTAACAAAATTGAGAGCGACAGAACTACAAAAAGGCACGTGTTCGAGAGAGGGAATTGCTAAGACCCCTTCTGGGCCTAGGCCGGTGGGAAGGACTTGAACGAGTTCGAGATTGCCGGATTTTTTCAAACGATAAACCGAAACGATGCTGGAGCGTTCGGAGCCGATGAAGATGAGGCGTTGACTGAATAGGTCCAAATTTGCGACGTGTACGTTTTCATACCCTCACGCAGTACCCTTTAATAGTTTAATGAAATAGTATCATTATATAAACAATCATAAAGCTTGCGTAGATATCCCAAAAAGTACAGTCCAAAAAACTTTGCCCTCTACGCGCTAATAAATTCGGCATTGTGTTCGTAATTAGTAGGCTAAACCTTAGTGTACGTTTTAGAAGAGGGTATAATTATATATTATACTATGATTGGATATTGAAAATATTAACCATAAAACGGATCGGAGAAGAAGAGAGAGAAGATCAAGTAAAGGAAAGAAGAGTAGAAGGACAGAGGAGAGAGAGAGAGAGAGACGTGATCGAGAGACAAAAAGACGCAATCACGTGACACTAGACAAATGAGAGACGAGTAAAGATGAGAGACGTAACTGAGATGAGTAGGCTATTACTCATCATATTGATTATAGAGTTATCATTTTTTACATTTTAACGTTTTACATACCTATATATATATATATATATATATAAAGCAGTTATCACTAAAATCAATCACCATATCCTAAACCTTCACTCTCTTAAATACATTAGTATACGGTGTGATCTATTGAATTACCTAATTGATGAATTATAAGGTATCATTTTTACTAATAAAATTTTCATATTTTTAACATATTTTAGCACCCTAAAGCAGTAACTCACTAAATCAAGCCCCCACTATCCCTACCTTTATCAAGTATATATCGTTATGAGTATCTATTGATCTAATTTAGTGAGTTTAAGGTTCAAAATTTTTTAATAACTGTTATATAATAAAATTAGTATAAACGTTAGAAAACCTATAGCAGTAAATAAGTAAATCACTAAATCAAAACTATATCGCTCATACCTCTCCCCTGACCACTGTAGATATACTATATTTATATACTTAATTGAATTACTAATTATGAATTTAATATAATATATATATATATTAATATATATTATTAATTTTCAGACATATGAAATTATATTAGTGAGAGTAAAATAAACTAAAAATACTTTGAATATTACATAAGTAGTTCTTATATATCAATAATCTAATTACATTCACATATTATGTTAGTGAAGTACATAAAGTTTTTGAAATTAATAAAAGTAAAATCAGATTATTAAATTATACTGAACATGTATCACAATTTCTATTATTAAAACATTAAATCATGCATTAAAACACATGAAATTATATTAATTGATAAATCAGAAATTATATTAATAGGTTAAGTTCGCTATTTAATTACTCACTGGCACGTGTAACTATAATATATATATATAGTCACCTATACAAAGTAACTAATAACTTACAGTTTTCTAATAATATCGCTGTGTTATATTTTACATTTATAGCTTGTTATATAATATATTTAACTAAAAATTTATAACATAACATAGTAGTTAATTTATTAATTATATATTCTTCAGTTATTAATATTATATCATACTCTAACATAATAAGGTTTTCACATTAATAAAGCTAAATAGCATTACCAGATATAAATGATATAATAGAAAAATTATAATTAGTACTATAATAATCACATACCTCACCACATACCAAGAATGTAATTCTAAAACTCTAGTTATACACATTAATAAGTTATCTATTAAGCTTAACAACAGTATATAAAATATATATATGTAACTAACATATGACTAACTATATCAAACTACGTGATATTAATTTCATACATCATTTGAGTCAAGATATAATATATTTATATAATATCTATCTTAAATATATACGATGTTATTATATTAACTCACTATTAACATGGTTTAATAATGTAATACTAAAATTTAATATATATAAAACATTTTTTGTAATTAATCAAAATAAATAGGCAGTCAATTATGGTTATAGGTGCTCATAAATATATTATATATAACAAATAGTTTTTACCTAATATTAAAAACCAAACCTACATGGCTCGGTAAAATATAAGATAATATAATATATATTTATACGTATATATAGTAGTATATATATATATATATATATATAGTATAGTTACTCAAGCCTTAAGAAACAACAAACACTTTACACATCAATAATTATATATAGAACTGTTTACAATTATAACATAGTTTCCACTACTTAACAACAGTTAAAGTATACAGACATTGTACATATGCATAAGCGTAATTCCATATCTTTAACTTATTTATTTCATAAAGGCTTATAAACTTACTATATAATTCATATTGTAATAACTAGTAGCAACTCCTACACTAAACAAATTATATATATATATATATATATATATATAATATTATATATAATAGTATATATATATATATATATATATATCTTATATTTTAATAACATACAATGTTAATATCTAACTACTTTAGATCCTCAGTTAATAATATTTATTGAATTATATCACATATATTTATAACTCTAATCTATTCAAGTGTTTGATTACAGTGCAGTATAAGAAGTAATATCATAATTTTGAAGGAACAGTGAATGTAAGTTAGGAGTGATCGGCAGTCAGAGATCAACTATTACTACTCAATTGAGAGACTCAGAGAGTAGATCGCGTTGAGTTTCATAGATAAAGAGGTATACGATATAGCGCACAGTTCTAGAACAATTTTTGAAGTCACATGAGACGACAAAACTTAAATCGAGATTTGTGATGGTCACATTATGAGAATGCATCTATCAATATACTCACTCTTCTATCACGACATGATTCTCCTACCACGACATGTTACTATCTTTGCACGATCATTCTATTATACATCTACAAAATGCACTTCGGCGATAAACTTTAGTATATAACTCTATGTTTGAGTCCCACCTAGTGTAGCGTATTGTTATATTTATTCAATTTGGCTATAGTGAGTTTCTAATAAACTTACAACCTTCACCTTATACGAATTACTATCTATTAGTTATAATAATGCTGAATAAATCCACTAATCACATTCGTCTATCAGAAGACAATATTACTCTCTTACGTAACAATTGAACTAAGAAATAGATTAGTTTTACTCAGCAATGAATAGGTCATTAAATATGATCTCACATACCATTCACCACGGTAAACCGAGCCATACTACGTTGATAAGATCTCATACACAACAAAAGAGCTTAACATACTGCGACATAGTTTTTGTCAATACACGAGTGGCCAATTCTCGTGTTATATAGGTAGATTTACCAGTGAGAAGCACTCTAAGATAAGATATAACACACTCTATCATAGATAACATATCTTAGTAACGAGGATGAAACCTACATAATAATCCTCTTACGTAGCTATGTATTCTCAAGTCATATGTATCTCACCACGCAAATGATACAGACTTAATAACGTCCGAGAAAGCTTTCTCCACGAATATGAAAGACGCCTGTTAATATCAATACTCAAGAGTAAGAATGAGGTTCTACCCAGAAAAAGCGTCAACAGTGTTTCCCTTTACTACATCGCTTGTACACATATACTTCTATACACTATATATAATAAATAACTTACTAATCTATTATCGTGCTATTTTCCAGCTAGTGAAGAAGTCATGCATAAACAAATTGTATATACGTTTTTTATAATTTGCGGCACAGCTTAAATGTGAGTGAAATATAAAGCTGCCATAGAGACTGATTGTAACTATCGATGACTCCATTATACACTAACCAATCAATAGCACAACCTTATATGCGTATAGATAGAGGTCGAGGACTGTATTAAATGTCATGACGTCTTTTTCAAGATAATATATATCAAGTACCTATACGTATGGTATAAATTGGAGAAGCGGAGCGCGCTGCGTCACGATTTTAAGTTAATACTATTTTAAAGAACTTAAATACTCAATGTCAAATGATTATGTATTATCACTTTTACTACATTATTGGACGATATTACATGCTTAGACTGTCATGTTAATATCTTATTTAGATCAGTTTGTTATATATATATTTATATGTAAATACCTCTACTCCATGACGGATAAGTACTTGATTAGCAGTCGCCTTCGTTTACCGATTAAATAATAAATTTATACACATAATCTCACGTTGGATTTATACGTACTCATACTCACTCAATTAAGTATATCAAAACACTAAGCGTAGAGATATTGCTCGGGGAGATGTCATCGTATCAATCAATCATGAGTATTCGAAAAAAAACTTAATCCTTCTGAAATGGTAAGACGCCAAGAAAAAGGGGTTTACCCTTAAAATGTAATGAAATTCTTTCTTCAACCAATCAGAAGAAATAAACAAGAATCGACGTACGAATAATTTTCATCTTTCTCATGCACTTTGACGACAATTAAAGTAAATATCGATTTATTTTGTTCGAAAAACACAATAAACATACAATACATTAAGTGATAATATATATAAATGATAAATAAGTTATTTATTTATGATATATATATCATAAACATATCGAATATTAATGCTAACGTAATACAATTGTTTTATATCTATACAATAAATAAAGCTTAACATAATAGCATTACGCTATAAGAACAATAAGAAAATATATGTACAAACTGAACGAAATTATATAACTCCATATATAATATATATTATATATATATATATATATATATATATATATATATTTATATATATAACTATACAGCACTATGATAAATGTGATTAATCAATTCATAGTATAATTACCACACTATTAAATAACTACCTTATGTAATAAATAACTGACATTGCATTACACAACGTAACCTAATCATGCTTTTACCAAACATATCTCTAAACATATTTTAAAGTTATTTTATACTTATAACATGAGTTAAATATATAATTTAACATAGAAAATATACATTCAATGTGAGTTATAATATATAATCTATAAGCATAGTAATTCATGCCGGTAAAGTATTACGTGAAGTGAATCAAGTCATAATTTCCTACTCACAATTATAATAATAATAGCTAATACATAAAACTATAAACCAGAACTATTAAAAATATTAAAGTTTAAATATATGTAGACTAACTACACTCTACATAACCTTAACGTATATATAATGTAATTTATTTTTATTTATTTATTTCACCTTGCATTGTTAAAAAATAAATAAACGCGCATCTGGCACCAAGAGCAACTTTCTACACTTTATTCGATTACGTCAATTTTTTTAAAAAATGGAGCTTAACTGGAGGTAGATAACAGACATGAGCCGGTTTTTCAATATTTACAAAGAAAATCACAAATTCCAGACTAGTGTTTATACGAAACCGACATTTACCGGATTGACCACTAAGTATGATTCTTTCATCCCTCATATTTATATTGTTAATTTGGTGAAGACTTTGTTTGAATGAGCATAAATTTTTTTTACATCAGTCATTATTTTTTCAAACCTCGCTTATATTTTGAGGTGAATGCGAGAAATTACATAGTCATATAGTATTAATCAAATTTATTCAATATTGCCTTATGTGCATTTGTAACTGATGAACGATTAGCAAGGGAAGTTCTCTTTCTAGTCTCTACGGTGCCGAACTCTAGTTATAAATGAGGCACTGCTTCCCTTGCCTCTCCAGATATATGCATATATTTCAAAAGCGTGTGAGAAATACATTTGTGTAGTAGTTGGTGATGTATTCTATACTGAGTTATAAAGTTAGTGACTTCTGTTCATATAAATATAAATATTTCACACTCAACCCTCATTATATATATATTATATATTATATACATATATATAATATATATATATATATATTATATATATATATATATATATATATATATATATACTGCAGTCTTCCATTTCCCTACAACTACTGTGATCTATTGATTACTTAATCAATAGATCACTGGTTATATCTAAAGTATCATTTTGGAACAAACATAATCATAAATAATAAGTTTATTAAATAATAATCTAAATATCGAATTATAAGACTTTTAACGATCACAGGACTATGAGAATTGTAATGTTTTGAGTGACGATATTATAGCACATACAGATAGATTCAATCCAAAAGTGGCTACTTTAGAAAGGAATAGCGATGATATATAAGACACAAAATGATTTTTAAAAAACTTCTTAGGTTCGACAGATTAAGTGGCAATAAATTTAAATAGTAAAAAGTGTAAGGTTCTCACCTTAATTAACTCAAATAAAAGATTTAACTACGACATGAAAGGGGATTGGCTTGAATCTGGACCAAAAAAAGATTTAGGTGCGAGTATAAGCAGCAATCTGATAGTAGCTGTCAGTGTTTGGAATCAAAGGATAAAGCTAATAAGATGTTAAGTACAAATAAATCTCAATATTTTACAAAACTAACAATGTTATAAGTAGCTGTATAATAGCTGTTTTAGGTCAGTATTAAGATGAATTGCTCACAAGTTTC
>JABUQX010033241.1:0-49474 GCA_015478945.1 Trachelipus rathkii
TGCTTTTCTCTTTCTCAAAATGAATTGAGAATTTTTAGATGGTTGTGCTTTTTCCCTTTTTTGCATCAGGCTAGAGCATTTTGCAGAGGCATATTTTATAGCTCAATTTATGAATTTTAAAGTTTGATTTATAGTTAGATTTTTATTAATTTTTAGATTTATATTATAGGTTTGGGACTGGATTCCAATTTGAGAATGATATAGATAATTTAATTTAGATACCATTCAAAATTTCAACAAACTGCATGACCAACAGGAATAGAAGGAAGACGATTGCCTTTGTGTAGTAATACAGCTTTCAAACTAAGCTTGGAGGAGTCTATGAATAGCCTCCATTTAGTTGGATCATGGTTCAAGTTTACTTAAATTAAGTCATGTTTCAATAGGTCTTTAATCCTATCTTTTTGAAACTTTACAGCCGCAGCTCTTTTAGGTCTTGTTTGAGTGTCTTGCTGAGTGAGAGTCATTTATTGGGTACCAAGTAATGTCGATCTTGTTTGTAAGTCTGGGGTTAAGTCGTCAATAGGAATCTCCAATGGGTAAAGATTATACACATGTCTTTTGGACTGATGTCCCTGTCCTGTTTGTACAGTCACATGTCTGACATACCTTCATCATCAGGAATGGAAAAATCATAATTCTTCGCTAACTTGCTAAAAGACATTTTGAAGCTTACTATGATCTCCTTTAGCAAACAACAATTCCCGAAATTTTAGGTGTTTTAGTATTAGTTTGGTGGCTGCTTTTTCTCTCCTTTCTCTAAGCCCAATAGAACTATTTGCATCTCTCCTTTATTTTTTATAGACGCTTTAATTGATGGGATAGAGGTTTTAAAGTTTTTTTTACAAATTGACTTTTTGATCATTAGAAATATAATTAGGATGCACAACGTTCCTACATCATAAAGAAACTTGGATCTTAGGAGTGGTTAAAACATTATATTTTACAATATGTTAAATTAATTTTAAAGAGGGTAATTTACTGCATTAAGAAGAGGTCTGTCTTTAGAGCTGACATAGCAGTTAAATCGGAATGGGGCATGTAATTGCAGTGCATATCATTCTTTTAGCTAAAATAGTGGCACGAAATTAGCCTACTGAAATAAGATGCTACCCTTTAAGCGGAGGTTGGTATCAAAGACTGCTTTGTTCTGTAACCCTACGATTCTCTCTGCTATTCGCAGGTTCTAGGGAGAATAGCTAGCGTGTGAAGGCTTGCCAGGTTTATACCATTTTCTTGCAATAATTTTGCCACTGTTAAAATTATGAAACCCAATACACTTAATAGCTGACTAGCCTTCTTAAAAGTAGACTGGTTATCAGAGATTATTTTTTTTGGTTGAGAATAGGTAAGGGAAAGATGGTAAAGTTCCCTTAAAAATGTCTCTGTTGTCAGATCATAAACCACATGAAGACTGGTAAATCTAGTATTACAACAAGTAAATAATATGTAAGATTTAATTTTATTATTATTATCATCTGGGTCTTTTAATAAAATTGGCCCAGCATAATCAATGGCAGTAGTTTGAAATGGGTGTTCATAGTCACTCTTTTCTTTTATGAGGGGACCAACAGTGGGTACCTCATATGCTTTAGCAAAATACCTTTTACATGAAATACACTTTTTTAATATACTTTTTACATAAGACCTTATTTGAGGTATCCTGAATTCCTGCCGAATTAAGTTACAAGTAGCAGATAAACCTGCATGTTTAGCTTTATTATAAGTTTTTATTATTATTATTAATTTAGTAAATGACATTTCGGCGCGAAGACGGGGTACTTTGCTTATACGGTATAGTTCCTGCATATCTGGTACGGCTTCCCATTGTACGGAATGGATATTATTATCAATCTATCACTATTTTCAGATTCTTTTGTAAGATTGGTTAGGTCTTGCATAGGTCTACTGATTTAAACTTTACTAATTTGTCAATTCCTTGGAACAGTTATTTCTTTGGAAATAACGAAACCATAAACTAAGTTTTGCGATAACTTTATTATCATGAATTATTTGAATTTTATTTTTTCTATACGTTTGTTATCAATAGAAAGGGTCAGGTTGAGGATATATTTATTAGTTTTAAATATTTGTAGTATTAATGAATAAACCTGATTACATAACCTGTTATTCTAAGGGCCTTTATTCCTATTTTGAAAATATAACTTACCTGGATTACCAGGAGATGATGTATATGTTGGTAATCATCTAGTGGTTTGAAGTAAGAATTTAATGCTAGTTTTGAATTGAAATTTACGAGAGCTTGTACTTAGGAAGGGAATTTGGCATCTTTAAGAAATGAGTGACAGTTAAATAAAATTGCTTGTCCCTTAAAAATTTCTTATGGTAGATTTCTAGTGCCACAATCAAGCAGGAATTATTTTACACGGCTGAAACTGTCTTAAGCTTTTATAGTCAAAGGGAAAGAACAGCAAGTAGTTTGAATTTCTTGAATTCTGTTGCTAACAAATACAGATTTAATTTTTAAGTCCTTTTGATTTAACCAGTTTGCACAAACCAAAGAATCGGTCCAAATGGTAGTTCGAAAAAATGAACCATTTTTATTATAGGTTTCAATTAAATATTTAATGACATTAACGCCTAAACAGATGGCTAACAACTCCAAGTTGACAGATTGAATAATTTTTACCCTTTGGACTAATTCTTGACTTGGCATATATAAATTTTGAATTTTGATTATTAACAAGGTAACATACTATTCCATACCCAACCTTACTAGCATCACAAAATACATGTAAATCATACTGACTAAATTCAATATCTGACTCAATTGATGTCATTCTAGGAAATGTTAAATTTTTAACCTTTGAAAAATCTTTACAAATCATTTTCCACTCTTTTTTTTAATTTTGGGGAGATTTCTTCATCCCATGAAGCATTTTCACAAACCAGATTTTGCATTAAAAGCTTAAGTTTAAAAGCTAAAGGAGCAATAAAGCCTATGGGATCAAAAATACTTTGTATAGCACTCAAAATCTCCCTTCTAGTTTTACATTTGTTATCTAAGTCACATTCCTTTAAGGATATTAAATCCTCTTTCCTATTCCAAAAATAACCTAGAAGTTTAGTGAAAAGAGGATCTTCAGAAGAGAGCAAACCTGATTTTTTTGAACATTAACTCTGCTTCAGGACTGTTCGAAGCCCATTCATAAAGGTGAAGACCATAGGGCTCTAGATAATTAATAGCAGTTTCAAAATGTGACTTTATAGATTCTACTTTATCATTATTTATCATAAGGTTATCCATATATAACCGATTGGAAAAATAGTCACCCAAGTCAGATTGTTTTGACTCCAAAATTGATTTAATTGACTCTTGCAAAAGAAATGGGCTGGTTTTATTGCCAAATGTTACTCTATTATACCTAAGACATATTAAGTTATTTTTATTTAAAGGTTTGTGCGATAGTCGCCTAATCATATCATAGTTTATGAGCATCTTTATCATCTTCCTTAGAAAGATGTAACTCAGAAAGCTTTTTTTCCCTATTATGCAGCAATGGTTAAGAACGCTACATGTCTTATAAGTATAGACAACCCACAGCACAGATTGTGGCAAACAAGGATGGACAGTTATAGTAAGATTCAATTTAAAGGCTTGTCATCATCATATTTTTTACCATGGATCACTACTATTCTCGATTTTAGGTTAGTTGAACATTTATTTCTAATTACAGCAAAGTGAGGAAGAAAATAATCTTTTTTAATGATCTATTTTATCAATAGGAATTTCAATAAAGGATACCTTTCTTTAGATTGTGAAATCAAAATATATTCTGATATCATTTTAATAAATTATTACTTTTGAATTTTCTAATAAGAGGACTTAACGGCCTGCCATAAGCACTCATATCAACATTAGGGAGTTAAGTCATTTTATTATGATTAGGTTCCCATGGAACTATCTCTGGATCTACTTTCTCACTCAGCTGAACAGATATCTTAAATTTTTTATTATTCTTATGTTCATTAGTGGTAAATTTTTCATCTTTTGAATAACCCAAGATTTTGCCAAGACCTGCTGAAATGGACACTATACTTTTCAAGCCTATAGATTTGTTCATCATATATTCACTGACAGTCAGCACGCACACCTCTCGTTAGGCTGTGTTCTAAATGATAATCTGAGGGAATCCCTCTGCAAAATGACACGCATACATAATTGTTTGTATAAGCCATACAGTTATAATTTTAATAATTTCTAAGTTGGTTCTTTGAATACCGAAGGGCGCATCCTACATATTACATCTCGAAACTTCCGATTTATCTCTGTCAGGAATCATTAATTTCCTAATTGCTATTTAAAACCATTAAGTTCAGAAAGGGAGAAACTAGTTTTTAGACCACTTTCTTTCAATTTTAGAATTTTACTTTCCCGGGATGTTCTCAAACAACTTAAGGGGCTTAATGGGATATTCAACATCTTTTATATAAAAAATATTTGCAACTTCAAAACATGGCTTTGAAGATTGAGCATTAAAACCACTAATTGTTAAAGTTTCCTCAATGACCTTAGTGGAAACACCCAGAGACTCTACTGTATCCTTAACAATGTAATTGTCCTGACTCGCGGCAGAATCTATAAGAAGTGTGACTTCACGCTTTATTTCAATAACGCCAAATTTGTTACAATTGGTAACTGCAATGATGGAAGATTGAAATACCTTCCAATAGAAAGTACATATTACCGCCTTTGACTAGTTTAATTAACCCTAACACTCCAATACGACCTAACCTTTCTGCTATTAACTCTCCTAACTACAATTTTTCCAAATTTATAGCCTTTATCTTAGATCCTTTAATTATAACGAATATACCTTGTCAGACCCTTTCTTTTGACTTTATCAGATACCTAAATTCTTTTTATTTATCCCATTTTTCTTTATTGGTAGCATATTTGGTACATCTGGAAATAGTATGGCCATTTTGAGAACATAATTTACATGTCATTACAGTAGAAGCTGTAACGACTGAAGTTTTTGATTTTACACCTTCATAAAAAATTTTTACCTGAACTTGCCTCATTCTCTGATTGAGATTTTATTTTTACATTTTATTGATTTAAACGATTCCTTTTTTAAATCTTAAGTTAAAAATTTAAAGGTTTTTGATTTAACACTTTCTTGATCGTTTAATGTTTTTGTAGCCTCAGTCCACAGCAACTTCGAAATCATATCAAATTGATTGACTATAATTTTTGATATCGCACATGTATCGTAAATAATTCTCTTCATTGCTAGTTCTAACAGCATTATAAATCAGATGTATATTGGAATATCGTCATAATAGTTTTAGTTGAGTTATTTTTAAATAAGATTGATGCATTGCATTCATATTAGGCTTGAACAAATCATTTTAAACTATTAAAGATCTTTAGAAGCTTTTTTACAAGTTAATAACTTTTTGATTAGTGAAAATTTAATTTGACCAGGAGAAGCATGGAGATCTTCTAACTGCTCCCAAGCCTCATCATAGGCTGTATCTGACTCTTGTATACAATTTATTTGAACAGATGGATTACCTTTTAAGTGCTGTTTTAAATATGCAAATTTTTCTTGGTTTGACAATCCTAAATTATCATAAATATTAGTAAATGATATTTTAAAATTTTTAAATTGAGAGGCATCACCTTCAAATGGCAAGATCTTTATTTCTGCTATTTTAACCTTAGCTTTATGAGCTGTATTTGAAGCAGAAGTATTTTGAACATTCGTACTCAATAATTGAATATATTTATTAATGGTAGTATATAATGACTCATTATTAGTCTCTAAAGCCTCCAGTCTTTCAGTCCCGTAAATTCTTCACAAGCAGACAAAGGAATGCTGGTGATACTGCTCATTAAGAGATTGCAAGATCATTTTAATGTGACTTTTTCAATGTTAACAATTATTTTTTGATCCTCATTAGATAGAGGTATTAAATGGCTGGAACGCTAGATTTATTTTAAGTTTTTCAGTAACAGCGGGAGCCTTTTACCACCTGCCGCTTTCGCTTGCTTAGTTATTACACATTTCGTAATTCCTCCAGGACGGGCGCAGAAGATGAGCAACCCTTCTAGTATCAGGCTATTTATGTTCTAATGCTTCATTTTCATTCCAACTTGTGACAACAACCTAAGCCTATTATACATAGGGCCTTAAAATATGAAGCTTTAAGCCCTACTAGATAAAAAAAAATCCTTAATAGCTAAATAATATGTTCCGTTAAAGCTATATAAAGGGAGTTTACGCTTAATTTAAAATTAGGCAATTAGTTATAATAGCCTGTCATTTTATATACCAGAGCCATCCTGGTTATTAGACAGTGATGGGAAGTTCACAAAAGCTATTAAGTTTACTTAGGTGGCCTGATAACTGCTATAGTTAGGGCCTTCACCATTTTTATTATAAGTTTACTCCAATTTTCAGCCTAAATTACGTATAGCCTATTTTGGGCAAAAGTAGTAAGGCTTACGCTTAACAAGAATAGGCCCAAACAATATTGCTACACTTCAGGACTATTTTTACTTAAATACCTTTCAGTATTTTTATTGTAATTTTTATTGTAATACACAAATTTTATATATATCACAATATTATTTATTTAATTAAACGTTACTTTTAACACAGACCTAGAATAGTAAGTCAATCGTCAGTCCGTTATTTAGTATATAAACATCGTTTCAATTCTTTGCTTCGCCACTCGTAATTCGTAAATTAGCTCCGGGATATTTTAACCCCCACTTAGTAAACTAACTAAGCTAACACTATCGCTAATTGAATGAAATAGTACTCAATATTTAGTTTTCAATTCTATGATTTTTATTTTTCAAAGGAATGATTTTTTGAAATTTAAAAGTTTTATGCAAATATTAAAATAACAAAAAAATAGACATCTCCAGTAACCATACCTTTTACTCACAGGGGGGCACTCATTTCATTATAGAAAATTTTTTAGCGTACTTCACTGGAAGCATCAAATCATTATAAAATTATTTTTCTTTTAGCAAGTTAAAGTAAATTAAACCTCACTTATGGGGAGAGATAAAGGAAAGCAAATAATATTATTAAACGATGAAAACAATATGCCTAAGACACTTCTCTTAACCTTCAAAAAAGCGGGAGCTATTGACCAGTAATTGCGCTGAAGCATCTATTTTAAGCCTTTTTGCGTAGTATTAATCGATGAGGAGGGATCCCTCTCTGAAGAAAGATAATTCATCCAGGATATTGAAGTATTGAAAAAAAACACAGAGTCACTGCTTTCATAGAAAAAATTACAAAGGCGTAGCAAGACCAGAGCTTGTTCAAAATCTTTTTCTTTTCTCTTTCTCAATTAGTTGAGATTTTTTTAGATGGTTGTGCTTGTTTCCCTTTTTGCTCAGGCTAAAGCATTTTGCAGAGGCTATTTTATCGGAGCTCAATTTATGAATCTGTTAAAGTTTTGATTTATCAGTTGATTTTTTATTATTTTTAGATTTATATTATAGCGTTTGGGAAGCTGGATTGCGCCAAATTTTGAGAGGTGATATTGATAGGTTATTTGGCTTGTAATGATAAGTTATATGTTATTATATTATTATTATTATTATTAATTATTATTATTATTATTATTATTATTATTTATCTATTAAATTATATTTTAGGATTATTTGCAATTTTACTATTATTATCTCCTATTTTAATCATCACCATTGTTATTGTCATTGTTGAAGACACTCTTTTTTTCTCTCTCTTCGCCGCACATCTTTCCCCAAACATGTATTTAACTTCCTCAGTGTGTGAGATTCAAAATAGCCATCTCCCCAGCAACCCTCGTTTAGGTCTTCTGCATGTGGTCTTTGAAGTTCAATGGAGTTAATTCTAAGATCTTCATATTCTGGGCAGATACAAATGAAGTGTATCAGGTCTTCTTCAACTCCACATATGTCGCAGTTAATTTCGCCATTTGAGAACCTGTTTTTCCATATTTTAGGTTCAAAGTATTGGATCTGGCCCTGAAAATATCACTGAGTAGAAGGAGGTTGTTCGTAATCTGAGCCTTGTCTTGTCATTCCTATTTTTTTCCATCTCGTATATTTGTTAGACTGTTGTTTACTTCTATCGTTTCTTTCATTGATGTAGGGTCCACGCTTTTACTTTTTCAGAATCTGCTTTCTTGTCAAGCCTTTTCTAGTCCTACTATGTCTATGCATAACTTTGTCCATGTATCTCAAGTACGTCTTCCTACCATTTTTTCCCTTCTGCTTTCATTTTTTCAAATATGTGATTCTCCCGACTTCTTTCTTTTTTCCTTCTGGATTTGATTTCATAAATTTAACTTGTTAGTCTATTATTCTTCCTGCATTGATGATGCCTCCAATCTCTCGCGCCTCAGAACTGCAGTTGGGGGTGTACCTAGTCCCTCCTAGTATCTTCCTGTATACTGTGTTTTCAAATGTTTGCAACTTATCTAATTCTTGTTTTGTGAAGCACATTACATTGAATCCATATAAAATAACTGGAGTGGGCCACATTTTTTCCAGTACGTTTTTCCTATTAGAGCAGTTTGGTTGCAGCTCTTCAATGAACTGAAACTGTTTGCTAGCCAAGGTGTGGTGGGGCCTTAATTTATGAGAAGATGCAGCTTCTGAGACTTAAACCATTTTTGGTAATAGTCCCATAAGCATGAGGTGAATGAATTTACGTAACTATTGCATTAACAGAACTATAATTCTTTATTAGTTGAATTATCTACCAGTTTATATGATATCCTGTCAGAAGGCACAATTATGCTTTAATTAGCTTAACGACGGGCTATTCGTTTATTTTCTATACTGTTAAAGGTACTTTATTAACATAAATTACTATTATTAATTTTCGTTAGTTCACGTTCTTATTCATTATTCAGATCTTATTAACAAGCATCTAAGAAAAGAAATTTCCACTTTGGCAATTAATTTATTTTATTTTCATAAACATCACAAAACGATGAACTTTAATAATCATTACAACTGTCGTCTCTGAAAAGAAAGGAGTACCTGCTGCAGTTAATGCAAGTACTATTAAGTACATGGGACTAACTTCCTATTAATGATATATATATATAAATATATAATTATTATATATATATTAATATCGTATATTTATATATATATATCATATATATATATATATAGTATTTTACTAATATTATGTACCGTGGACACGTTAAGTAGAAATTAAATTTATATGCAACCTCCGCGTGACGTCATACTAACACGTCAGGATTTCCGCGTTACGTATACTGTGACGTCATGCCATTTTATCGAATATATATATATATATATATATATATATATATATATATATATATATGTAAGGGGGTGTGAATATCCCCCTTTCTTCTTTTTTTTTTTTGTTTACTTTTTTAAGTGTTTTGGAGTGGAGTTATATTTTGTATGGTTATTCAGGTCATTACCCATCCATCGTTCATACTATTTGCTTTATTTATGGAAACCATTAAGATAATAAATTGTTATTACTAATTCTTTATATCTTCT
This sequence comes from Trachelipus rathkii, assembly GCA_015478945.1. Taxonomy (NCBI): domain Eukaryota; kingdom Metazoa; phylum Arthropoda; class Malacostraca; order Isopoda; family Trachelipodidae; genus Trachelipus; species Trachelipus rathkii. Next base: position 9,524 of record JABUQX010033241.1, read on the forward strand.
TCTATTTTAGAACTAATGTTTTTCTTAGATAACTTTTTAAATAAATTACATATGTATGTTATGGAAAAAGAGTGTCCAAATGTAAATGTATTTAAAGACACAAAAACTTAGATTCCCATCGTCGTTGTATGTTTATGTTTAAGGAAAGATAACTATCTCACAAGGTTAGTTCTTAATGATAAATTTAACTTAAATTCAAAGAAATGATATTGTGTGGTTTAATTTAATTGCAATGTTAAAAATACTTAAGCATATTTTATTTATAAGCAAGTAAATGTACCCCATATTTCAGTTGCTCCCGCACTGTATCTTCGTGTCCCAGCTATCAGTCCTGCAGTTCCCTTCTTATAAAAAGAACCCCTCCCAGTACGGCTTACCAGTCCAGGGTAAGTTCTACCTAAAATAAAAGTTAAAATTAATATTAAGTTTATAAAATATTGAATAAAATATTTAAGTAAAATAATAAAGAGAAACTGGTGAAATCATAATGTGTTTATGTTTTCCCCAGGGTTCTTGTTTCTGGTTCTTGGACTTGACAGAAGTCTATTGTATAGTTCTAATGTAGGGCTTAACTGACGTTTAAGCTTCCTGTTCTTCTGTGGTGGGACTGAATTCATATGAAGTTTCTGGATGTACCCAGATTCTAGCGCTGAGTTACTTGTTTTGACTATTTTACCTTGGATCTAAATCCCCATATTGGAGAAGTTCCCTTATCTTCCCGTACCGGCTGTAACCACTTTTATCAACATTTCGTCTTCCACGAAAGTCTTTTGTAAAAGGCAATACGAAGTTAAGTTAGATTCTCATAATATATGAAATGATACAAACTTGTAATTAAAATACCTATAGAAAACTGAAAAGGTTATTTGAATTGTGTTGTATAACATAGCTGTAAATATTTAAGATTATATTTTCCCATTTACCCCCTGGTTCTCGAATTGTCTCATTATTGCTACTCTTTTTAGCAAAATTACTAACCACCTGGGTTTCTCTTTTAAACTAGGGTGTGTTCATATATACATTTGTGTAAGTGTAATTGTGTGAAGGTTTATAACTATAGTATATGTATAAAGTGTATAAAAGTGTATAAAAGATATTAAATAATTAAAATTTAAAAACTAACTGGGTGTTAATTAACCCCCTTCTAAGTCAACTTAATAGTATACATGTAAAGGCGAAAGTTATGTTTGGATGAGCCGTTCACCTCCGCAAGGGTTCTACTGGTGACAACGTGATGAATGAGAGGCTAGGTCCATGGAAGATAACTACTCGCCCGTAAGCGAAGCCTTAGTCGGGTAAGAAGAGGGTTATCGGGAAGTTTTCGTCTGTTGGCTCTTCTCTTCTCTTATCTTAATTTGCGTCGAGGTAAATAAATATATTGTTAACTGAGCTATAAATTCCTTTCTTATAAACTCATTAACTTAAAAAATTAACTTCTTAAAAGCTTTCGGTATGTCTATATAAATAATTATTTATATATATTTATATATCTAAGGGTAGTAATATTCCATAGTTTAAGGGTCACACGTATTTCTAGGCCATCTCTACAAATATTGGTGATCCTGGAATTGCTCTCCTTACATAGGCCCTCTTAAATGGCGCCCGGAACAGGACCTAGTGTCCTTGCTCGTCGCGTTGCATTTTTTGAGTAGATTTGTGACTTGGTTTCACACTTTCGTCTCTTGGAGTTTTCTGCAATCACGCTGGTTTTCTCTGTATCCAACAATTCGAGAAAATACCCACATAGTCCTTTGTTTTCCCTTAAGTATTTAATTAAAAATATTGGCTGATACTCATAACCGAGGCACTGTAGATCCAAAAGGACATATCAAACCTTGAACCATTAAAGAAATTAATCAAAAAAATGCAAAAACACAAAGCACATATGTTTGCTTCCCCAGTCGTTGATTATACCCGTAATAGCTATTCGCCTGAAAGGCATAGGGGTATAAAACTATTACAACGACATGATATCAATGTCCAAAGCCCAGTAAAAAGAATGTTCGCTTCCCCAGTCGTGGATTATACCCGTAATAGCTATTCGCCTGAAAGGCATAGGGGTATAAAGCTATTACAACGACATGATATCAATGTCCAAAGCCCAGTAAAAAGATTATTAAATCCCCCTAAAGCTCCTATTTTTTCAAGAATCCCTAGACATAATAATGTTCCCTTGTATACTACGCAAAAATCTCAGTATACTGATTCATCTGCCCAGAAAGTGCAGTATCAATTAAACTTGATAAAAGAAATAACTAATCTTCTAAACCAGTTATCTGAAAGCTTAAAGGATACACAAATCAGTCATGCTGAATATCCTAACCATCATAATTGGAACAGTATGAATAATAACTATTCCGCTAGACATCAACGTAGCTCGTCTCCTAAGTCGGAGAAGAGTAAATATTACTACAATAAAAATTTCAGTAAATGGAACAATGTGCAGTCGTTGAATAATTCAACCTTTGGTTATGACAGGTCTTATTGTACAAATGTCCCACGAAGTATGAACGTTGACTGTTATGACACATTGTGTGACTATTGCAACAAGGTGGGCCATAGTCTAAATGAATGCTACAAATACCTCGGTATTTGTAGTTATTGCAAACAAGAGGGTCATAAAATAGCTGAATGTAGAGCACGTCCGACTCCTTTGTTTTCTCCTCAGAGTAGTCGTAGTTCTAGTATGGTTTGCTTGTTGTGCAAGAAAACGCATCCTGGGTTAAAATGTTTACTAAATGTTCAGAGACAAGACGAGGTAAATGATACGAATGTTTCTAGCATAAGTAATAGTTCCCGTTCACTGCCTCCTTGTTTTCCTAGTAAAATTGTCAAATCTGGTGAAAGTTGTGGTCAGTCGCAATTGCAAAGTAAATGTTTGGATTTGGGTAACGTTGAAAAATCTAAATTACCAGAAAAATTGGTCGACCGTAAAACTCCCATGGTGAGAAATACACCAGTGGAGGAAACTAAGCAATTAACACACGTGGAGAAAAATGACTCCGTTAAAAAAATTATTCAATCTAACGTCCTAAAGGTGGAAAACTTGGAAAAACCCATAATAAATGAAGTATTAGTTCCTAATGTTCTCGGTATAAATGATTTAGATGGCAGTACTGAAAGTTTGTCTCTTTTGGATGCCTTTAATCATAGTGTACAAGATACAAATGAATCTAATTATAGTCACGAAAGTCATTGTGTTTTAAATGCCTCTGATCCTGTTGTAAAAGGCATACATGAAGTGCTTACTAGTAATGAAAGCCAGTCTTTTTCACAAGTTAACGATTCTCATGTTCATAGTAACAAAGACGTGGTCGCTGATGATGAAAGTCAGTGCCTGTTAGATGAAAAATCGCTATTGAACAAATATAGGTCAAAGCCTTCGTCTTTCCAACCTGTTGATAATACTTCTTTAGAAAATAAATTTCCTTTATTCCCTTTGCTAACAGTTGGAAATAAATCTTCCTTGAAAAATCCAATAAATAACCCTTGGTACAATGTTAATGATAAACCTATATCAAATTCAGCTCCCGTACCTACACTTGAATCAAGATTGCGCGTAGTGCAAGTTGATTGCGATAAAGGAAAATCTGGTTCTTTGATAGTTCCCGTCGCTGTTAATCCAAATAGTCATAACTACTATAGTTGCTTTGTTGACAGTGGAACTGGAACTAGCTTAATAAGTAAAGAATTTGTTTTAGACTGTATTAAAGATGTAAACTTGTTACCGTCCATTGACCTAAGAATTAAAGAAATCAAGGGATTACATCGTAATCAGACAATACCCGTTGATCATTATATAAAAATGAAATTATTCTTCCCTAAAACCAACTTTGTCACTGAACCAATTGTTTTTGTATTAGTACCTTCAGAATTCCTACCTGAATTAATTGTATTAGGAGCTGTTGCCTTGAAAGAAAATGGGCTGATGCCTTATATGTCTACTATGAGATTAGTACATAGAATAGGTTCAAAAATAGAACCAATATCAATAGATCCAAAAACCTTAACCTCCCCATATTCACAATATTGGGATCTAACTTCCCTTCCATGGTGTTCTTCTTAATATTGAAGAGGAATTATGTGGTTATATTATAATTTATATAATCGAATAAAATAAATATAATGCCACTAGAATATCTTTGGCATATCTCTTACTCAAATTCTTTTCTATCTCTTTTCCTACCTCTTCTACCATCTTCTGGGTTTTGGGAATCCGGAGGGAAGGGGGGACTTGGGATATAAATAAATCAAATACTGCAATGCATTATTAATGCATAAAGAAATAATTCTTTTTATATAGGCCCTGCATATATAAGTCATTCGTTGAATGGCTTATCCTTAGTTAAGGAAAATATGGTAATTGTTTGCAGTATACTTATGTGTCTAGTATCTTTATAGCCTAAATTTGAAAATATTCCCCATGATATATTTAATTTTATGAATTATAAAACTTATTTACTAATATATATTTAATAAAAAAGTTTCTTACAGATGCAGATTATTTTGTACATAATTAAAACCTGAACTAATGCAGTTAAGTTTTTCAGATACATTGTGGTGTGTTGACCTAGGTCTCATTTATCACACACCGCCGCTATAAAACGTAGACTGTGATTTTTTTTTTTTATTAAAAGTCGAGTGATATCGATGTATGTACTTTTTCAGTGTAAAACTTTATTAGTGAAATCGCTTGTCCTTGTGAAATAAATTGAAAAAGAAAAAGAATAATATTTGAAAATGTCTGTAAAAGAATCTGCATTTTAAATTGTTTTGTAAATTTGTTGTTACTAACCACATTTGTACAAACTATTTTGTTGTTCCCACTTTTGGTATCAAATATTTAGATGCTACAAAGTGTCACCCCGTTCGAGAACTCTTACGAACCTCTCACTATTTCGGAACTCTACCCTTGGTCGTTGAAAAAATTTAAATGTTCCAATTTGGGAAAACACTTAAAAAAATCCAAGGTGGGGAGTTTAGATTTAGTGGGGGGGGATGTAAGGGGGTGTGAATATCCCCCTTTCTTCTTTTTTATTTTTGTTTACTTTTTTAAGTGTTTTGGAGTGGAGTTATATTTTGTATGGTTATTCAGGTTATTACCCATCCATCGTTCATACTATTTGCTTTATTTATGGAAACCATTAAGATAATAAATTGTTATTACTAATTCTTTATATCTTCTTCTATTTTAGAACTAATGTTTTTCTTAGATAACTTTTTAAATAAATTACATATGTATGTTATGGAAAAAGAGTGTCCAAATGTAAATGTATTTAAAGACACAAAAACTTAGATTCCCATCGTCGTTGTATGTTTATGTTTAAGGAAAGATAACTATCTCACAAGGTTAGTTCTTAATGATAAATTTAACTTAAATTCAAAGAAATGATATTGTGTGGTTTAATTTAATTGCAATGTTAAAAATACTTAAGCATATTTTATTTATAAGCAAGTAAATGTACCCCATATTTCAGTTGCTCCCGCACTGTATCTTCGTGTCCCAGCTATCAGTCCTGCAGTTCCCTTCTTATAAAAAGAACCCCTCCCAGTACGGCTTACCAGTCCAGGGTAAGTTCTACCTAAAATAAAAGTTAAAATTAATATTAAGTTTATAAAATATTGAATAAAATATTTAAGTAAAATAATAAAGAGAAACTGGTGAAATCATAATGTGTTTATGTTTTCCCCAGGGTTCTTGTTTCTGGTTCTTGGACTTGACAGAAGTCTATTGTATAGTTCTAATGTAGGGCTTAACTGACGTTTAAGCTTCCTGTTCTTCTGTGGTGGGACTGAATTCATATGAAGGTTCTGGATGTACCCAGATTCTAGCGCTGAGTTACTTGTTTTGACTATTTTACCTTGGATATAAATCCCCATATTGGAGAAGTTCCCTTATCTTCCCGTACCTGCTGTAACCACTTTTATCAACATTTCGTCTTCCACGAAAGTCTTTTGTAAAGGGCAAATAGAAGTTAAGTTAGACTCTCATAATATATGAAATGATACAAACTTGTAATTAAAATACCTATAGAAAACTGAAAGGTTATTTGAATTGTGTTGTATAACATAGCTGTAAATATTTAAGATTATATTTTCCCATTTACCCCCTGATTCTCGAATTGTTTCATTATTGCTACTCTTTTTAGCAACATTACTAACCACCTGGGTTTCTCTTTTAAACTAGGGTGTGTTCATATATACATTTGTGTAAGTGTAATTGTGTGAAGGTTTATAACTATAGTATATGTGTAAAGAGTATAAAAGTTTTGTAGATATTAATTAATTAAAATTTAAAAACTAACTGGGTGTTAATTAACCCCCTTCTAAGTCAACTTAATAGTATACATGTAAAGGCGAAAGTTATGTTTGGATGAGCCGTTCACCTCCGCAAGGTCTACCTGGTGACGTGATGAATGAGAGGCTAGGTCCTGAAGACAACTAACCCCCGTAAGCGAAAGCCTTATCGGGTTAAGAAGAGGGGTATCGGAAGTAATACCGTCTGCTGCTCTTCTCTAAATTTCAGATTCAGGTAAATACCTATTTATTTGTTACCTGACTGACTGTATAGGTAGGATCTCCCTTTTAGAACAGATTCCTTAAAATATTAACTTTTTGAAGGATTTCAATATATTTAAAACTTTCGGTATATCTATATAAATATTTATTTATATATATATTTATATATCTAAGGGTAGCAATATTCCATAGTTTAAGGGTCACCCGTATTTCTAGGCCATCTCTACAAATATTGGTGATCCTGGAATTGCTCTCCTTACATATATATATAATATATATAATATATATATATATATATATATATATATATATATATATATATATAATATATATAAAATTTTAATTATTATTTTATTATTATTATTATTATTATTATTATTATTATTATTTGAGGTTTAATATTACTAAATTTTAAAATTGTTTCAATTTATAATATATTTCTAACGAAAAGCGTGATTGACGATGATCGATTTAAAAAAAATATGCCGATTTTTGCCGATGACGATTAATCGTCCCATCACTAGTGAAAAGCCATTTAAGTGTTCTTGCTGTGACAAAAGTTTTATTGATAAATGTAGTTTGTAAGAAAGAAAAAGAAAAATATCAAGTGTAGTTTCCTTTCCAAAGTCCAACTCTGGATTAACCTTGAAACATTGATATTCAAACTTCTATTACTGATATCTGGTGTTACTCCCAAGCTCATTCTACTTGGTTTCCACTCCCAAACTCATTCTGCTGGTCTCCACTTCCAAACTTGTTCCCAGTTAATTATAACTAATTAAATCAAACAGTTAGGAATTGATAATTGCTTTTATATAAATGTATAAAAATTATAGGTCACAAATAATTATTCAATAATATGAACTAACCCTAGTTAGGGGACTGGTCTTCAAATTTGGTAATTGACATTTGTCGAATCGAATGGGTCTTTTTGAGGTATTATCACCAGTATTTTTCTTCTTTTCCTATTTATTATCTTGATATTTGTTATTATTTTTCTTTCTTGCTTTCAGTCCTTTTCAATAAATATGTAGCTACTATTCTTCTTCATTATGTACTATGATCTTTCAATTCTTTTAAATAATTGTATTAATCTTCTTATTTATTCCAATAATTCAAGATTTTTCTTATTTCTTTTTTTGGGTTTGACCCCAAAGTAATATGGTACTCTTATTCAATAATTTAAGTCAATTGAACTAAAATACTCCTATATTTATTTTACCTTAACAAAGTCACAACTTTTTATATTTATTCACTTGATTTTAAATACTGTTTATGAATAGTAAAATTGTTTCAAAGTAAATACTTTTATGTATCAAAATCATTTAACATCATAAATACTCTGAAAAATAAGTGAATTGCAATACCATTTTAGCACTATTTAAAAAGCAGTCATAAACCCAGAATCCCCAATAATAGACAACAATTAAGCGACTAAAAATATTTAAATCTAATCAAGAAGACCCCCATCTTTGCCCCTAGAGGAAGCTAAAAAATTTACAAGCAGTCGGCTCAGACCAAATATCTAATTTTCACCTCAACCATTTAGGAACCAAAGCTATTGCAACTCTCACTCAAATATTTAACATGTCATGGCTAATAAACAATCTTCTGGAACTCTGGAAGCATGCCCACATAATTTCTATATTAAAGCCTGGTAAACCTACTAATGATCTGGTTTAATGTAAACCCATTTCACTCCACAATATCCAAAGTATTCAAAACATTAATTCTTAATAAAAAATTTTCCCTTTTTACCTTTATCTAACTCTCAACATGGATTCAGACAAAAACACTCCACAACTATTCTAATAACCAAATTAACACAACATAATGAACTGGCTTTAACCCAAATCTCTGTCCTTCTCGCACACCTCTAGTATCAATAGACATCAACAAGGCATTTGACACAGTCTCCATCACATCTTGTAGATAAAATACTAAATACTAAAATGATCATTAAGGACAAGAAGCTGATAGCTAATTTCGTATCGGGTCTCTCGGCTAAAGTCATTCAAGGTTAATACTCCTCCTGCACATACAAAATATACAATGGTGTCCCTCAAGGCCCCATCAACACTTTTTAATCTCTTTATGCATGACCTTCCAAACCCAACTTCCCCTTCTATAAAAATTAATAGCAATGCCTACAATATAACAATTAGCTAGCTCAAAGCCCCTCCAAAGACACAGCACCAAACACAAACACAAACACAAAGACCAGCTGGAGCAGTGGCTGGCAATGAACAGAATGACAGCATCCTCCCCAAAAATCCCTAATAATGTTTCTTACACCTGATAAGGAAATTAAATTTTCATCGGACAATTTACCTTTCAAATAATAGACTCCATCTTAATAAGCCACCCACCATCTTGGGCTTGACCTTTGACACACACACATACGACATTCACCCCCATAAACAACATTACATCCAAAGCCACACATAAATTAAAAGCATTGGGAATGCTAACAGGAACAAACTTTGGCTAGCATAAAGAAACCAACTCTATAGCATACAGGCAATGTCTTTGTTGATCCCAAAATTGTGCATCACCCTCATGGTCCCTACAATTTCAAAATTTAACATTCAAAAACTAGAAGTTGTTCAAAAAAAGGTATCAGGATTATAACCGGTTGCTTCCCCTCTACTGACTGAAACAAAAATCCTCCATATAAAGGCTCACCTTGACATGATAGGATGTCAATTTTATAGTAAATCACTCTCAACCATGGTTGGCACTGATTAAATCAAATTGATTTTATCAATTGATTAAATCAATTGATTTTTTTATGAAAATATCATGATTTTTTTGATTTTTTTTTGATTTTTAGACAATTTTTTTTCTATTAATTATTATTATTAGTGTCAACACCTGATTAATGATAAGTATATTTCATCTTATATAATAAGTAACTTCATCAATGTAGTTTCAAATCATTTTCAATAAAGAAATAAATAAAATTAGATTACTCAGATATTATACAGTATAAATAGCTACTATATAATATATATATAATATCTTAGATATAATACATAATATATATATTATATATATATATATATATAATATATATATAATTATATATATATATATATATATATATATTATATATATATAATATATATATTAATATATATATTATAATATATATATATATATATTTATAAATATATATATATATATTTATATAATATATATTACTATATATATATAGCGTGAGTGGGGTGCCGGCCCGCCTTTTTTAGAGGGGGTGATTCGGTCCACTCTAAATAAAAAAAAAATAAACAAAAAATTTTTCGCTCAATTTATAGCCTACCTTTAGTACTACAAGTTTTTATTTAGATCATCTTTAATTTTAAAAAGTTTTGTAATATTTTAAAAAAATATAATAAATTAGGCTATAAATGGCCTTCAATAGAATTTCACTTTTGAAAAATGTGAGTTTTTTTAACTTTTGTTATAAAATGGAAAATTGTGAATGGATTTTTTAATTATTTTTTTCAGTGAAATACACTGCGGAGTAATGTTAGCTTTTACACTGGCAAGTAATTTTTGTTCAAACGTTATTAGTGGCAAAATCACGGGGCATAACTTGGTCCGATTCACCCGTCGTAACAAAAATTGATGAAGGGGTGGATCGGACAAGTCAAAGTTTTTTTTGCGTATTTACGTATTATTATGACATTTTTATTAATATAATTAATTTTAATATATAAAAAGTTACTATAATTAAGTGAATTGTTTAAAAAATCGAAATTTATACTTAAAAAAAACGAATTCAAAAAAGTCTATTTTTGAGGCGGAGAAGGGTGAATCGGACCCTTATTTTTATTCTTATTTTGTTTTATCATTATTGAAAAGCTTATCACTTCATGGGAATTTATCATAGACATAACTAAGTATTATATAAAGTAAAATTAAAATATACAAGATTGAATATATACGTAAAAGAGGAAATTTAAACGATGGTCCGATTCACCCCTCAATGGTGGTCCGATTCAACCCTCTACTTAAGGATGAAGGAGCTTTATTAAACTTTAATAAAACTTTTATTTATTAGAATTACTATTATTATTTTTTTGTGCTGCTTATTACCTACGTATATGGCTTGAATTTCAGAAAAAAAATTCCAAAAAAAGTACATTTGTGGGGAGACGAAGTTTATACCTAAAGTGGTCAAAGTCACCCCCCCGACGCCTATATATATATATATAATAATATATATATTATATATTATATATCTATATATGTGGTTCAAAATATTATATATCGATATATATGAATATATATATAATTTAAATAACAATTAATTAAAGTAAATAATAATTATATTTACTAAACTTATTATTAATTAGGTAATAATTAGGATTATTTACAAATTTTATCAAAATAATTAAAAAAAGGCAATTTGTGCCTAAAAAATCAAAAACATTATTGATTTATTAATTTTTTTGATTTTTTAAAAAAAATCACCAACCCTGCTCTCAACAGATCACCTCCTACAGCAAACATTACAATATCAACCTGTACCTAGAAGGATGAAAACTATACCAGCTGAATATTTATTCAGATATTTACAACAGATGGCCACCAACACCACATGACACCCCCATAATTAAAACACATTCACATTCAACTGACTCGAGAAACTATCTCAGCAAACCAAAACAATACCATACTCCAATCTCATCTACCTGAAATATCCAATATGGAACAAACCTTGCATTGTGGAACATGGGTAATGTTGTCACGACTCTGCCCTGGGCACCCTCCCCTTTGGGAATACAAATTTAATTATTTAATTGCTGTCAAAGATTCTATTCCCAATCAGTTGACAACACAAAACATCTCATTATAGATTGCCCTGCTTTAGCGAACATCAGACGCAATTTTAGTACCCTTATTTTAACATCTCTGGACTCTGTCAGCATTGGTAGCGGAGTACCTCTTGTTGCCCATTTCCCTTCAAAAAGCAAGGGATGACAAAGTAAAGTAAGTATATAGGGGCCTCTTCTATTCCTAATCTATATTAATAATTTGAATGAGAAAATGTTTCCAAATTTGCTGATGACAAGGATTCAACGTGATTTAAATAAGCTTCTTGGTTGGACTGCAAAGTGGCAAATGAATTTTAATTATAAAAGTAAGGTTAATTATGTTGCTTATACTAATAAGAATTTTAATTACAAAAATGTATGAGGATTGACTTGTCAGTGGATGAAAGAAACTGATGTAGGTTGTTATTAATAGTAATTTGAAAGTGTCAGTGGTGGAGTGGTGTTTAGAAGCCAGGAATAGAGCTAACAGAATTTTAGCCATAATAAACCATATTGTTAATTATAAAGTAAAGAGGTGATCAGTAAGCTTATAATGGTTGTTACACCATTGACAGAGTTCCATGCACAAGTGTAGGCTCCTTATCTAAGGAAAAACATTATCATGCTGAAGGCATCGCAGATCATCACAGAGCAACAAGAATGATTTTTGAATTTGAAAAGAAGTGTTACAAATATAAGCTAAAAGAACAGAGGATGTTTTCTGTAGAAAGATTGTTTAAAGGGGATACGATTCAGATTTTCATAATGTTGTTGTCAATTGAATGTAGATGCGAGTAAGTTATTTTTCATTAGATCATGATAGGTTTATCAGGGTCATAACAAAAAGATGAAGAGGACATACGGTACCATCTAGACGTGAGAAACTTATTTAAGCAACAAGGTTGTGTATTAGTGGAATTTTTTGCCACAAGATGTTGTTATTAGCTAGTTACTCTCTTTTAATATTTAAGAAAAAGTTGGATCTGTAAATGGATGATTGACTCAACTTTTAAAGGCCACTTATTTTGGTATGTTTGGCAATCCTTTGGGGGTATTGGTAATTAGATTTTGCATGGTAGCTTGATTGATATATTGGTTTACATTTTGACTGGATGAACCATGTTGCATATGTCATTGGAATTTGCATGAGGAGAGTTTAAATTTGGGATGAGTCATTCATAGGGAATAGAAACTTTTGCATATTTTAACGAAGTCTTTATAGCCCCATGTGGCTTCTAATTGTCTATTTTCTTATATTATTTTCATGTATATGTATGTATGTATACATAGATATCTATATTTACTGTACAAATTTATAAACTGGTGTATACTATATATATATATATATATATATATAGAGTATATATATATTATATATGCTGACCACGTATAATATATATATATATATATTATATTATATAATATATATATATATTATATGATAATATATATATATTGATTTTAATTTTTATTTTTCTTTATGTAATTTTTTTTTTATTTTATTTATTTAATTTTATTTATTTATTTTTTTGCCCCTCCTTTTGAAAAGGGCATTGCCCGTGAGTGGTGGTATGTAAAAAAAAAAAAAAAAAAAAAAAATTTATATATATAATAATATGGGGGTCTCGGTGGAGCAGTAGGCTGAGTGGTGGGCTTTGCCACGCTTAGGGTCGGAGTTCGAGTCCTCGTAAAGGATTTGACTTTCGACTAGTCACCAAGACGGACACGAAAAATTGCCCGTTTGTAGGAGATTTCTGTAATTCATTCACAGTTTATGGCATAGTGTATTAATAAACTAATCTCAATACCCTCACCTACTCATCCCATAGCCACAACATACACGGTACAACCTTTAATACACATGCAGACACCTACATTCCTATTGGCCTCACACAGTAGGTCTGTGAGTCCAGAGCCTAGCCATGCCCACCGATGGCTGGATATCTTGACTTGGTTCAGAACTGAGGCTGGGGTTACTATCACCTTGATAATGTGCAACTTTCCACTTTGTATGGGCCCACTGGCTCGGGAAAAACATAAAATAGTAACCTTTCCTCCGATTGTCGTGGTAAAATAAATAAAAATATAATAAATAAAAACATATATATATATATATATATATATATATATATATAAATATATATATAATAATTATATATACTATATTATATATGATTATATATATATATATATATATATATATATATATTATATATATATTATATATATATATATATATATATATATATAATATATATAAAAAAATATAATATATATATATATATATTATATATATATATATATATATTAAAAAGATTTTTGAAAAGTTGAGATTGAGAATGGAGTATGTAAAAGACTTACGTTTTAAGTTAAGGTCGTAGAGACACTATCGTGTCTTAGAGAATAAAGTTGCCACACTATTCGACCCTTGAATGCTTCCTTCTTTCTGTTTCTGTTGCAATGTTGAGATTTGAATTTAGAAATTAGATGAAGTGGATAAGCTTGAAAACAAACAGGTGAAGCTCATGCACAAGGACAAATGCCAGGATTATGAAAATGAGAAAAGGGAGATTAGAGGAGCACAGATAACACATAACAAATCAAGCAAAAGCAATAAAGCAGAACTTTAAATTACGCATTTTATTTTTTACCATAATGTATATTTTAAAAGTTGCAAAGTTTTTTATAGAGTTTGATTTAAGATAATTTAAAGGGGATAATTATTAAAAAATAAAATTTAGAAAAAAGTAGAAAGTTTATTCAATGCTTTAAGGTAATTAAATATCTTAGACATAAAGTGAGTGGTATAAAAAATGACTTTTAAGGTAGTCACCAGTATATGCACCCATATACATATACTAATATCATCACCTGTGCATGCTTGAGGAATATTTTTGATTAAGTTCATGTACAGAATCTTTTATTTTTAATTTTGAGTGGGCGGTACAGAAATTACTAGGGAATTTATTTTCTTTTGAGTGGTGAGAGGTACAGAAAGTACTGGGGAATTTATTTTATTTGGAGTTATGACAGGTACAAAAAGTACTGGGAAATAATAATTTTTCTTTTAAAGTAGTACGTACGTTGGGTACTATTTACTAATGTACATCAGTAGAAATATACATAAGAAAAATAATTATAATTAAATTTACAAGAATTTAAAAAAACTTAAACCTAAATATAGTGATTTTAATTTGACTTTTAAAGTTTTATTTTTTTAATTCGTAAGTGGTATCGTACCACAATTGTTTTTTAAATTTAAAACACTCAATGTTTGTGAAAGTTAATTGACAATGTTTATATTTAATTTTAAAACACTCACTACACAGAGTCTCGGCTCTTTCGAAAAAGTATTTTTAAAAGGTTAATTTTTAACGAATTTCAAAGTTCACTTTTCCCAATTGTATTGTAATTTAAGTTAAGTTAGCAAGAACACTTGATCAATTTTTAATTTCAATTTAGATGATTTCTAGATTGTTTAATATACAATTCATCTAACAAGTTTTTAAAGGTTTTTGATTAGAGAGGATTAGAATCCTTAATTCAGTTTGACAAATTATAAAGGATCTGCATCCATAAATAAAAATTGATAAAGTAGAAAAAGGGTTCTTGAACCAGTTTTGTTTGAAAGTTGTGTGTAGAGGGTCCACTGACCCAGTTTGGGGTTAAATTGCAAGATTTTGCAGATGTGGTAATTAGGTCCCACAACCAGGTTTGAATTGCAAGATTGTAAGTGAGTCCTCTGACCCAGTTCCTAATTGAAAGAGATTTTAAGATAATTACTAAAAGATCAATGTAAGCTTACGTTAATATTCATGTATAATAGTATATGTCATGTAAGGTTAAAAAAATTGAATGTACTCATACCTCAGTCGATGCTGAGGACTTCTTATGGAGAAGTAGGAGATGCCAACAGCATTAAACACATTAGAACAGTCAAGATGACAAGAGATCTATAAAAATTATAAAGAGTTTCTACTCACGTATCCATTGAAAGGCATAATTATAAAAAACAATATTTGCTCCATTTGAAATTAAAATACATTTGGTTTAAATCCTACCAAGACAGCAATTCTTACCATATGAAAGAGAAATATTAACTTAGAAAAATGCGCCGTGCATTACATCATTGGAGATTGCTCTAAAAAGGAAAAACAAATAAGCATATAATACATATTTAGTGGGAAGGATTTTTGAATCCTTACATACCTCCCCACTAGTTATTTGGAAAATAACTGACGGTGTTGAAAGTGAGATGGAATCGAACATTGGAGGAGTTGTAAGAAGATGGACGTATAAGATATCCTCAAAGAGGTCACATGGAGAGGAGCAAGATAAGTGTAAAAGAAAAGAAAGAGTTAGCAGAACTATGTTAAGTTGTTTCCTTTTCCATATGTGTTATAGTGGCTGATGAAAAGCCAAAAAAAATCTAAGTAGTAAATAGTGTAAGTGATCTCTGGAGACCTTACAAGTCACAAGTATGTCCGTTCTTATGACGACGTTCCGGATGAACCTGGACTTGCAAGGGGTGTTAATTTATGTTCTTTAGGGTTGTTTTAGGGTTGTTTAAATTAGGGTTGTCATTTCAATTCGATATTTACTATATCCTCCCCACCAGATTCAATCATGGGGTAGAATTACTTTAAGTTGCCAGAGGAGTGTTCTTTTCAATTTACTCTGATGGATAATTCAATATTCCGTTATTGGCAAAAAATGTTTTAACCTCTTCAGGCAATTTTTTATGAGTTAACTTAAGATAAAAGTATCTATTTCTGCCCATTGTTACTATACAAAGCACATAGTGCAATTCTTTTGTTAATACGGTACTAAAGTATGAATATGGTTTCTTACCTAAAAATAATAGAATTCCCTTCATGGGAAATAGATTTATGAAAGCTTTGAAGCTATGAATGAACGGTGCTGTTCCACTCATTTCAGTCATTTTTAATTCCCGTAAGATCTGGTTTCCATACTGGCCTGTTATTGGTAAATTATATTTACTACAATTATTAATTAGTTCATTTACTATTTCTTTTCGTAAAGCTAGATGGTTTTGTCTATGCCCATATAAGCATTCAGATAGGCACTGGAACAATGTATTCCCCTCATCAAATACTGGATTTATTTCAAATCCACGTGGATACCCAGGGTCATAATGTTCGTTATTTTGTGAGAATGTTGTAAGTTGTTCAATTTCAAATTTAGCCCATTCTGTTTCTAGTTCATCAGGCTTGAGAATACATTCTACTGGGTTGTTAGGTTCTTCCGGCACTATAGGTGCAGTAGTATCATACCTGTGAATAGGAAATTCAGGACAGATTGAAACAGAGGAAGTGTCTAAAGGTTTATGAGATTCAGTAAGGTTAGAAGATATAGTAAGACAATTGAGAGTCGAAGATTTAGATACATTATTAAGATTAGAATTAAGAAGATCCGGATGGATAGTATGAGATGAAGTAAGTGGAAGGTCATGATTGACAAGAACAGTAGGTTTAGAAAAGCTAGGATGAAATATAGATTTTGTAGAAGTAGAAGTAGATAAGGTAGATAGAGTACATATATTAGTAGTAGTAGGAATAGAAGAAGTAGGAATAATAGTAGTAGGAATAGTAGAAGTAGGAATGGTAGTAGTAGGAATGGTAGAAGTAGAAGTTGGAAGTTTAGGATTGATAGTTATAGAGGAAGATATAGGATTAAGATTACTTACATCTTCTTTTCCGTTGTTGAGGGTTGTATTTGTAGAGTTTTTATAGCCTTGAATCTTAGGCATGCTTTCAAGTGTTAGTATATTTTCAGTTAGTGGTGGTGGTATCTGTACCATTTTCGTTGTACTTTCAATAGTCGGTTGTATTTGTTTTATAGACAATGGCTGATCCAATGGCTTTTCACCATCTGAATCACCTTGAGTTGTTCTTGGAGATTTATTTATCTCGATTTCTCGGGGTGTGTTGGACTCATTAGTCATTTCGACCTTGATAGATTGTACGTATTTCTTTAATTGAAAGTTCTCTTTATTCGGACAATTCATGCCGAGGTGGTTCTTTCTACAATAAGGACAAATAGGAATATTGCTGAATATTTTACGTTTCATATTTCTTTTTGGGCAATTTGAAATTACATGGCCATGTTCCTGGCAATTTATACATTTGTTTTGTCTAGTATAGCACTGATCATATATATGACCACGTTTGCTGCAAAATTTACAATAAGGTCTTTTTCGACACTTTCGGATATCATGTCCGGCTCTTTTACAGTAGTTGCAAACTATTGCAAATTTAGACCACCATGATTGTTTTATTTGTTGATGTTGTTGCGGTCTATGACCATATGCTTTTGAGGAAATTGAAGTATTTTGATAGATGGGAAAAGATTTATCTTTAGAAAAGGTTTGAGAACCTTGATATTTTTTATTAAGTTGAAAGTGACAAACATTTCCAATGAGACCCGGTTTATTAATTTTAGATTTTTGTGTTAGATTTGAAGAATCTGAATATTCTGGAGATGAATACGAATACGGTTGTACCGGTTTCTCATTACAATGTGTGGGAGGGAGTTTGTCAAGTTGTGAAACAAGTTTCGTTAGAGTCAATAAAATTGTCTGATTTTGTTCATAAATTGCTTTTAACCATTCAACAATTCCAATTGATGGTTGTAGTTGATGAGGATCATTTTGAAAATTAGGGTGGTTTGTAAGAGTTGTAAGAGAAGGACTTTGGATATTTGAAATGAGGTATTTATTAAACAATAAAGTAGATTGTGAGGCCTGTTGTTGTATGTTTTCTAGTAGAGATTTGTTGAGGTCAGTTGTATCAGTAGAGGTTTCAGTAGACATTGTTGAAAAATGTACAAAATGAAAAGAAATTTCGAAAAAGGTAGAAAACTAAGAATGAGAAAACAGAAAGAAAAGGTAGCAGTCTAGTCGGTAGTTATAGCAACTACGCTCTGCTACCAATAAAAAGATTTGAAGTTGATTGAGAATGGAGTATGTAAAAACTTACTGTTTAAGTTAAGGTCGTAGAGACACTATCGTGTCTTGGAATAAAGTTGCCACACTATTCGACCCTTGAATGCTTCCTCTCTTTCTGTTTCTGTTGCAATGTTGAGATTTGAATTTAGAAATTAGATGAAGTGGATAAGCTTGAAAACAAACAGGTGAAGCTCATGCACAAGGACAAATGCAGGATATGAAAAGGATGAAAAGGGAGATTAGAGGATGCACAGATAACACATAACAAGTCAAGCAAAAGCAATAAAGCAGAAACTTAAATTAACCTTTTATTTTTACTAATAAGTGTATTGATTTAAAGTTGCAAGTTTTTGTAAGTTTTGAATTTAAGATAATTTAGGGACCGTTAATATATAAATAATGAAGTAGAAATATATTAGAATGTTTAAGTAATTAAATATTTAGACTAAATGTGGTGGTATAAAAATGAACTTTTAAGTATAGTCACCAGTATATGCCACCCATATACATAATACTAATATCATCAATTGTCCATGCTTGAGGATATTTTTTGATTAAGTTCATGTACAGAATCTTTTATTTTTAATTTTGAGTGGGCGGTACAGAAATTACTAGGGAATTTATTTTCTTTTGAGTGGTGAGAGGTACAGAAAGTACTGGGGAATTTATTTTATTTGGAGTTGTGACAGGTACAAAAAGTACTGGGAAATAATAATTTTTCTTTTTAAAGTAGTACGTACGTTGGGTACTATTTACTAATGTACATTAGTAGAAATATACATAAGAAAATTATTTATAATAATATTTACAAGAATTTAAAAAACTTAAACCTAAATATAGTGATTTTAATTTGACTTTTAAAGTTTTATTTTTAATTCGTAAGTGGTATTGTACCACAATTGTTTTTAAATTTAAAACACTCAATGTTTGTGAAAGTTAATTGACAATGTTTATATTTAATTTTAAAACACTCACTACACAGAGTCTCGGCTCTTTCGAAAAAGTATTTTTAAAAGGTTAATTTTTAACGAATTTCAAAGTTCACTTTTCCCAATTGTATTGTAATTTAAGTTAAGTTAGCAAGAACACTTGATCAATTTTTAATTTCAATTTAGATGATTTCTAGATTGTTTAATATACAATTCATCTAACAAGTTATTAAAGGTTTTTGATTAGAGAGGATTAGAATCCTTAATTTAGTTTGACAAATTATAAAGGATCTGCATCCATAAATAAAAATTGATAAAGTAGAAAAAGGGTTCTTGAACCAGTTTTGTTTGAAAGTTGTGTGTAGAGGGTCCACTGACCCAGTTTGGGGTTAAATTGCAAGATTTTGTAGATGTGGTATTTAGGTCCCACAACCAGGTTTGAATTGCAAGATTGTAAGTGAGTCCTCTGACCCGGTTTAAATTGGACGATTTTTGTAAGTTAATGAGTCCCCTGACCCGGTTCCTAATTGAAAGAGATTTTAAGATAATTACTAAAAGATCAATGTAAGCTTACGTTAATATTCATGTATAATAGTATATGTCATGTAAGGTTAAAAAAATTGAATGTACTCATACCTCAGTCGATGCTGAGGACTTCTTATGGAGAAGTAGGAGATGCCAACAGCATTAAACACATTAGAACAGTCAAGATGACAAGAGATCTATAAAAATTATAAAGAGTTTCTACTCACGTATCCATTGAAAGGCATAATTATAAAAAACAATATTTGCTCCATTTGAAATTAAAATACATTTGGTTTAAATCCTACCAAGACAGCAATTCTTACCATATGAAAGAGAAATATTAACTTAGAAAAATGCGCCGTGCATTACATCATTGGAGATTGCTGTAAAAAGGAAAAACAAATAAGCATATAATACATATTTAGTGGGAAGGATTTTTGAATCCTTACAATATATATATATATATATATATATATATATATATATATATATATATATATATATATATTATATAATATATATACTATAATATATATTTATATATATGTTAATATATACTATATATCTATAATATATATATATATAAGTATAATATATATTGTTATAAATATATAAAATATATAAAATATATATATATATATATATATATATATATATATATTATAATGAATTATAGAATATATTTATAATATTATAATATATATATATATATATACCGTATAATATATATATATATAATATATATATATTTATATATATATATAATATATATATATATTAGTATAATATATACTATATATATATATATATATATATAAATAATATATATATATAGTATATATATATATATAATTTTATATACACACAGGCTATATTAAATTTAAGTTCGTCATCTGTTAGAAAATCTTTTTATCTTTCTCAAGTAGCATTTCATTTGCAAAGCACTTGTATAAATGATTATATGCATAATTGCATTTAATATTTACAATTGGAAAAATTGCATTTGACCTTAAAATATGACATTGACAAATTTTCACCTATACCAGAGTAGGTGTTCACTTTTACCCCACTTTACTTTTTAGTATGGGTAGCTTTGAAAGGCCATGTATCATGTCACTTTTGATGATACTTTGGGGTATTGGTTACTTGTTTTTTTTTTCATGTTTATAATTTACCTTAATAAATTGCATGTTTGAAGTAAAATTATAGAGTTGAATTTATTGAATTGAATTTATTGAGTTGAATTTATTTATTAATCTATGCACTAAAAAAAAAAAAGTTTTGGAAAAGCAAATTAAACAAATTGCATCATTAAATTATGGTTGAACAATATAGCTATATAGAAAAATACCCAAAATAAAAGTTGTTTTAGCTCATCCAATTTTATATATCTAATTGAAAATTTCATAAAAATCAGAAGAGTAATGAGTAATAAAAAAAATAAAGCAAATATTTGATTTTGATGTCCATAATTTCAAACTTCTGCCAGAAAATGTGAAAAAAAAATTACATTGAGAGATTTTCTTATTTCTGGATACAGTATTGTTTAGAGGAGGCATATACCTAAATCATATTTATTTTATATCTAAGTGTTATAGGATTTTTTTTAGATAAAGTCTTTCAAATTCTGACCAGATGTCAAACTGTTTAGTACCGTATATGCAGAATTATACTTTGTTAAAATTTTGTAACTCTCATACATATATCTACTTCAAAAATTTCACAAACAGCGAATGATTAGTAAAAGAAAAATTTTGAGCAAATTTTCAATTTTAAAAATAATTTGAATTAAGGTTTTAAAGGGATTTATAAAAGTTGCAATTTTTAATGTTAAATAAAGCAAAAGATTCTTAATCATAATGTTTAATTACTATATAACTTATTGTTTCAAAATTTTGGAGAATGGATATCTTTATTGATATAGGCATATAGTCTAGTCAAATTAATTTTCAAAGTAAAAGAATCACAAATAATCAATTTTTATTATAACATGGAATATTGGACTGTATTGCATAGAGTCAGGGGTAAAAAATAAAAAAAAAGTAAAAGAATCACAAATAATCAATTTTTATTATAACATGGAATATTGGACTGTATTGCATAGAGTCAGGGGTAATTGGTGGGTTGGCTTAAAATCACAAACCCCTTAGTTAAGAGTTGAAAGATGGGTAATTTTTATTGACAACTCCCACTTCTTCTATTTCCACCCTGACTAGACTTTGCACTCTACATTGCTTGAACTTGAACTTAATGTGCATTAATATGTTTATCAAATTAGTAGGTACCGTATATGTATATATATATATTAACATTAAAGAGCAATATAGCGTACTATAGCTATACTACTGTATATTGCCTTTTAATTTTAAAATTTTTATGCAGATAAATTTTTTCTAGTTTAAAATATTAAATGAATGTCATTATTATTATTATTATTATTATTATTATTATTATTATTATTATTATTATTATTATTATTATTATTATTATTATTATTATTATTATTCTTATTATTAATCCTACTTACTTATTTTTAGATGCATTTTAAAAAGATTTTGCAGCAAATGAAAATTTCAAGATATAAATTTTCCACAAGTTTTAATATAATTAAAAATAATTATTTTCAATCCTCTAATTTTTTGTCAACTATTGCAGTTGACAATTTTAATATTCCTAAACATCAAAAAAACGAAGTTATTAATTCACACAGCTCTAAAAATGTTTTTGAAGAACTTTCGGAAGATTCATCAATATCATGTATGATGAGTTCCAAAGATGAATGGTTTTTTGATATATTGTGCCCAAATTTGTCTGTGTCACATCACAAGGAGTCACTCATGTCTGATTTGCAGAATTCATATTCTGTCGAAGATTTATTTGAAGTTTTAGATAAGCATGCAAAGCCTCTTAACTATAATGAAGCGTGCCAAGCAATTTACAGCATTTCAAATATTAAGCATTTGCGCCAATATAAGTTTAAAAATTCTCTCATGCATTTACAGCACAACAAAGACTTTTTCTCCTTAGTTTATTCACACCCGAAATTTAATGATATATTGAAGATAATAAAAGATGAAAATTCAGTCGAGAGACTTTGTCCACTTATGATGTGTCTTAATAATATCGGTGTGGATTTGAGTAATGACTTGATGATTGATTTGCATCTGAAAATATTAAACTCAATTTTTGAATTAGACATACTCTCTTTGGTTCAACTTTCTTTTGTTTTTATCGGCAAATCAATTTTAAGTTATTATACTCAAGTTAAAGTCTTTAATGAAGTATACAGAAAGATAGACTTTGACCAACTTTCAGGGACAAATTTACTTTTCTTGTCTGTATTACATAGCAATATGCATCGGATCATGTCAATAGAAGAAAAGCGTCAATATGTAGATCATGTTAAAACATTTGCTGATGAAAATAGACTTAGTGATTTTAATATTTCAAATTTATTACTTATTTTGAGCACCATTGCTAGATTGTTTGTATATAACACTCCAGTTAACGTAAGTAAGAGTATTATGAAGTTATTTGTTAATAAGATTGATGACCTTAGTCCTAATCAAGTTGCAGTATTAAACCGCATTTATCTGAATGTCCTTGAACCAAGATATTTACTGCCCAAATTACAGGAAGCTGCTTCCAAATATATAAATGAATCAGATAATATAGCACTTAAAACAGATTTGCTTTTATGCTTATCATCCAATACCAGATTTAAAGAGAAAATGGAATATGTATCTTTAGCTAATGAAATTATAAATATTCCATACGAGTGCCAAGACATTGCTTCCCTTTTCAAAGCATTAAGGTTTTTAAGTATTTCAAACTATGAACTAAGTAAAAGATTTTGGTCAAACTCGTTTGAGAATGTAAAATCAAGACTTGCAGAATGTGAGGATATAATTGGTTTAAGAGAACATGAAATGCGTTTATTCTATGCAAAATATATATATTTTAATAATAATAGTCATGGAAAAGACAGGATGTATGAAATAGAACGGGAAATGATATCTCTGTTGCAATCTGAAATTCACAGTTCTGCGAAGCTTATTCCTACTAAAATTGCTCATATGATTGGCTTTTTAATTGCCTATTCAAAGGGAAACGAGCTTAAAGATCAATGGTATGAGCTTCTGGAAAAGAATAAATTACAGTTAAAACACTATGATATTCAATTTGTTTCAAGAGGTATTGAAGTTCAGCTGTACACTAATTTACATGATAAGAAAGGAGCAGAATTCCTATCAAAAGTTAAGAGTTTGCTTGATTATTGTACGGAGGATATTTTAAAGGTAAGAGCTCTGTTTAAAAATTTTGTGTCTGTGAGCCTTTCTAAATATTTGCCAATCCACATTAATGCATGTACCTATATGAGAATTTAGAAAGTCAGATATGATGGGTTAACAGATTTTGATTTCAATTTCATTTAAATGTCAAATGTAAATGTGAATATTTCACATTAATCACCATATTTATATTGCTGTAAATACCAGATGCTTTGTTAATGAGATATCCATTACTTATCTTAATATAATTTCTTAAATAAGTCTTTATCACCCTATAGTTCCGCTTCATACAGTATTTGTAGTACTTTTTTGCAACCAAATTATGCAAATTATCTTCATAAAATTATATTCATAGTGTGTGTAAATCAAATAGATTGCAGGGTTGCAAAAAAAAAATAGTTTTTTGGAATCCTGCAATTAAATTGCCCAACCCACTTGTGTTTTATTAAAAAACTCAGTTTAAGAAAAAAAAAAAACTAGGCAAAATGGGTAAAATATGGACTAAATAAGTAGTTTAGTGGCCACTGAGTGAGGGTGTGTTTATTTTTGCTCTTCCATTTTACTACTATAATCTGTGTAATTGCAAGTGAATTTAGCTAACAAATTAGTGTTGTCTATCTAACTGTGGATTTCAGAAATTTGTGTACTTATTATTGTGATTATTTCTGTTATTAATTTAATTTAGTTGAGTATTGGACTCTGTGTTTGATAGGTTAACCCTAGGCTAGAGTAGTTAAGAGATTTCCTGTATAGCCTACTGTGTGTTTGCAGGTTTATTTGAATTATTAAATAGTTTTTCTGTATTTAACTACAGTCTTTAACAATTGTTATATTAATTTTGTGATAATTTAAATTAAATTAAGTTTACCAGAGCTAGCTAAAGTTAGGCCTACTTTTTAATTTTTTATATAGCCTTATCCTAGGGCCTATGCTAACCTAGATTCAAACTTGTTTTAAGAAATTTTTTTTTTTTTTTGGCAATAGTGATTTTCAATAAACTGTAGTTTGTAAAATAATTGGTACAAGCTAGACCTATGTTAGGCCTACCATATAATTTTTATATATCCCTGGCCTAGGCTAAGCTAGATATTAGGACATTAGGATTAGGACATTAGAGACAGTAAAAAGCACATGGGCCTATCGAGACTGTCCCGATCAAGCACACCAAACATGCTCATGCAATCCACAAAGCACCCTAGGCTTGTCAATTTGTTGTAACTACAGATCCACCAATTTGGCTTTGTCAAAACTAATGATATATAAATATGATACCAAAACCATCATGATTTAATAACTAAGTTATGGTACATGCCATTAACTATAACTATATCACAACTAAAACCCGCCAATTTTTGGCTTCTCAATATATTATATGAAATTCCCACCCATCCATAAACGAATCTAACCCCCTTTCTTAAATGTTGCAAATCGAGTCAACACTCAACAACCTCCTCTGGCAGACATTCCAAAATTTAACACCCTATTACTGAATGCATGCTTTCTTATATAAGATGGCATGCTTTCTTCTTAATTTTTCTTATTATCCCCTGGTCCCTGTCCATGTTTTACTATGAAAAATTTATTGATCTCTGTATTATCATTAAGTGTAAATATTTGTAGACTTGTATCATGTCCTCTGAGAAATCGCCTTTCTACAGAAACATTCCTAACTCCTTCAGCTCTCCTCATAGCTCTTACCTCACAACCCAGAAAATCATCCTTGTTGCTCTACGTTTGCACTCTCTCTAGCAATCTAATCTTTCTTTAATAGGGGCCCCTTGTGCACAATACTCTATACTGGCTATGTGTTAACATTGAGGCGTATTTGACAGTTTACTTTTATTGTACTTCCTGTATGCTCGTTGGTGTTGAATGACGAACTGATTGTGTCCGTGTGAGTTTATGTGTTAGTTGCTGGATGTTCAGAGCGTGATATATATGTCGTTTATTATATGATTTATTTTCTAAGCTTTGCAAATGACTAGTTTGAGTTAGTCTATCTTTTGTGGCGCGGGGATGTATGTATGTAGTGGTGACGTGGTGATTATACTGAGTCATCCTAATATCTTTTTCTTGGTACTTTGTCCGGTACAGACTCAAAGCCAATCTCCCATCATATCGTTGCAGTTAAAACGTGTTTTATGGTTGATGTAACCCTAGGTGAAGGAACCTTACACTTTTTATCTATTATGCTTCATTTGCCACTTTATGCTTGTCCTCATCCCAAGGGGAAGTTTTATTCCAGATCATTTTGAATCTTTAGTGCATGTCCTTCTATTCGGATAATGTTGTGTGGCAACTTTAGTGATTCTTGGTGCAGAATGCTTAGACCTTTGTTGCATTTATGATGATAGGCTAGATATAAGCTTTGTTAAGAGAGTTTTAACTTGCTGTGTTTTGTTATAGATGATGATGGTTTTGGATATACATTAAGAATAATAGTTCGAGGATGGCAGTTATAATTCGATGCAGCGATGGGCCTTAAGGTACGAGACTGTTCCTAGTCAAGCGGTAACTGTGACTCTCCAAGCATGCGGCTTGCGCTGATTCGATTGCATCATACAAGTGATGTTGCGTTGAGTTCTTGACTTTGTGGGTGTCGTTTTTGTCAATGTTGTTGGCGTTGTGGTGTGGCAGATCTTTGGCAATAGTGGTTGATGCCATTTGGGGCTTATTTATGTGTACAAGAGAACTTGGGTATATGATGTTAGTGTAGAAATTATATACCATCCATCTCAATTAAATGCATTTATACTAAGTTATGGTCACACATGGCATCTAACTTAACTATAATACAACTAAAACCCGCCTAATTTGGCTTCGTCCAATATAATTTATGATTCCCAACCATCCATAAACGAATCTAACCTTTTCTTAAATGTTGGCAATCGAATCACCACTCAACAACTCCTCTGCAGACTATTCCAAATTTAAAAACACCTATTACTGAATGCATGCTTTCTTATATCAATATGAATGCTTTCTTCTTATTTTCTTATTAATGCCCCTGGTCACCTGTCCATGTTTTACTTTTTATTTCTTTTTAGGCTTTGGTGACGTTAAACTGTAGTTGGTAAATAATAGATACAGGTTAGTAAGCTAATAATAATTAAAGTATTGTAATGCTTTCTGTGTTGAATATCTGTGGGAACTGTAAGAGTGAATATGTAATAGCTGCCTGTTTGTGTTTTGAATGAAGAGAATGTGTGGTTAAGGAAGGAGATTGCAAGAATGAGTGAAAATCATGATGGATTGAAAGAAGAAGTATTTGAGTGCGAAAGGAGGGAAGTGGTTAAGAAAAGTAGTAGGGATGCGAGGGAGAGGAGGAGCGGATATAGGGGTAGACAAGGATAGTGATTCACAGCTAGGAGGAAGATGAGGGGGAAAAGGATAAGTAGTTGAAAATAGGTCTGCAGATGAATATTAGATTTGTAGGAATTAGAAATAATTTAAAGAGGATCTTGAAAGTCAATCAGCCTGTGACTTGCAGTAACAGGGTTCGACTGTCTTTCAGATGGGGAGGGATCAGTGAGTGTAATGGTAATGTTTGAGTTTTTTCTAAAGGGAAAGACTGACACATTTGCTAATTGAGACTCATGATACAAATACTAGATAGGATTTTTCAAAGTAAGAATAATAAAAAGAAACGGTTGAGAGTATGCTATTCAGGTGCCAGAGTGAGTGATATCGTGAATAGGATAGATAGAGATTGATTCTACAAATTTTGATTCAGATGTGATTGTGCATGTGGGTACAAATGATATAGGACATGAAGGTCAGAAGAATTAATAGCAGATTATAGGAGAATGATTCAGGATGAAAGCTAGTGGAAGAAGGTACATGAATTTCTGGATTTTACCTAGGTTAGGTGGCAGGTCAGGAATGGGGGAGGAGGGCTTTAGTGTAAATGAAAGGAATTAGGAAAATGTTTTTTTCAGAAAATAAACAATTTAAATTTGTGGAGAGAATTTCTGGGTAAAGATCTTTTTGCAGCAGATGGAGTTCATTTGAGTCATAAAGGTGTTGGGCTTTTCAGCACCAGTTTGGAGACTTGTTTAGCAAAAAACTAGTAAGTTGGGGGGTGATGGGCTAAATCTGGATAGCAAATAATAGCAATGGTAATGGTATAGTGGTGATATAAATAACATAGTGGGTTGTTAACAAGGCTCAAATAAGGATGTAAGCATAAAAAATAGCAGCATATCTCATCAGCAATGATAAATGTTTTATACAAATGCTGCTCCATAGCCTAGAAATAAAGAAGTGAAGCTGATTAGTTATCCAATAAATGAGAATTTGACATAATTTGCATAACTGAGGCATGGGTTAATGAGAATTTATATGGAGAACTTGTTCAGGAACATATCAAATAACCGGATATTCACTTTAATACCAGCTAGAGGAAAGAAGGGTGGGGGTGTGGCGCTTTATATTAAAGCAATATTCAATCTTATTAATGACTGACTTTAAAACTAATCATTGATATTTGAATCAGTATGGGTAAGTATATCCTTATGTTAATAATCATATAGATAGGGCATTATATAGACCTCTGGCCAGAGTCTAGAATTAGACTCAGAATTGTAAAAGAAATTGAGACCGCATGCCACAGTAAAGGAAAAGGTATAAGTCATATGGGTGATTTTTAATTTTCCTGGCATTCAATGGGATTCCTTGTCCTAATACGGACCATAGTAGTTCAGTATTTATAAATTGTATACTAGATAACTTTTTGAGCCAGATGGTCACTGAACCCACAAGGCCGATGCACATTAGACTTAAATATTACTAATGATGAAAGATGGTGGGTGAGGTTAGAAGGTTGAGGGAGAATTTAGGAGTTAGTGACATAAATAATTAGATTTAATATGAATGTGATATCTGAGGCCAAATTGCAAGTTAATAAGGAAAGGATCTTAAGATTTCCGAAATGGTGATTTTACAAATTATGAGACATGCTTATTATACTGACTGGGATAAAAAGTTTCAAAGACCAAAACTGTTTTATCATGTGGGAAATTTTAACAAATTTTAATGAATATTCAGTCAGTATGTTTTAAAAGATTAAACCCATTAGGGTGGCGAAGAGAAAACCTGTTTGGTGGAATAGAGAGATAAGAGATAAAATTAATGAAAAGCGTAGCTTTCTGAAAATACTCGAGCGCAGTATAATATAATAAATTATTAGAAAATTAAAAGGTAATATAAAACAAACTTACCAGTAATAGGAAAGGTCAATTATACTTTAAATTTAGCAAGGAATAGTAATATAAGGAACCTGAAGAAGTTTTTTAGCTTTTATAAATTTAAAAGTAAGAATAGGCCAATTGGTGCAATTAAAATTAATGAAAATTTTAGTTGAGTTCAGATAAGGAGTTGGTCAACATTTTCAATGCTTATTTTTCTTCAATGTTAACTTAGAAAAGTTAGATAATAGTTTGGAGACTAGTAGTTCTTGTATGCATGTAACCAAAATTGGATCCAACTTACAGAATTTGATTTTGATGTAAAATATAGAAAGTTTATTAAGATCCATATTTGTGATCCAGGTAAAGCTGCAAGGCCTGATGGGATATATGGTAGAAATGGTAGAATTCCTGAAAAGAGGGAGTGTTATACCAGATCATTGCAAAAGGCACGTGTATTTGACAATTTTTTAAGCGATATTATTTAAGCATTTGGTGAGGTACAGAAATGACTGCGGAAAAACAGCCATATGTTTGTTGCTATTTTAAGAAGTAGTAAGGGAGATATTGGGAAATTATAGGCAGTTAGCTTTAACATCTCTGGTTGTAAAAGGTTTGGAAAAGTTACTGAAAAGGTCATTAGAGAAATATAGGATTAAGATAACAAGGTATTGTATGACTCGCACGGTTGTAGAAAGGGTAGGTTCATGTCAGAAACTCTTTTCAGAACTTTTGTGTGTATAATTTCTGTAGTCAATGACACTTTAAATAGAATATGAGTATTTAGACTTTTAGTACTAAGACTTTTGATAAGATTTTAATATAGCATTGATCTTTGATTAATTGCATTGGTTTGATTGTTTGTGATGTGGGTATATGGGGAGTGGTACATGGTTGGCGATTAAAAGAGCTGGTTGCGAATAGAAACCCAAGTGTGGTACAACCTAAATAGGGAATTAATCATCATGGAAATAGTGACAACGCAGTGGTGTCCACAGGGTTCAGTGCTGGGGCCCCTATTGTTCCTCAATATATATAAATGATTTAGACCAGGGACTTAAATGCAGGTTTCTAGTTTGCAGATGAAATACTAAAGTGGCACCTCAGTAGGAATAGTGAAGGATGCATAAGATTCAAAATGATCTTGATAAACTTCTTGGGTGGCAGATAAGTGGCAAATACACTTGCTTAATTCTCGGTCCCATTTTCTTCGCTATCGTTCCCATCACAATTAAAAGGTTTAGCTACTATAAAAATTGGGAATGGTTTGAGACCTTCAATTAAGAAAAGGATTTGGGTGTGATTAAAAGAGTAATTTAAAATTAGCTAATCAGTGTTTGGAAGCTAGAAATAGAGCTAATAAGATGCTGGTGGGCATATAAATCGCAATGTTGTTTACAAGAGCAAGGTGTAATAAGTAAACTGTATAATAGCTATGTTAGGCAGTATTAGAGTATTACAAGTTTGGGCGCCCCTTATTTAAAGAAAGACTTAGATATGCTAGAGAGAGTGCAAACATAGAGGAACAAGGATGATTTCTGGGTTTGAAGGTAAGAGCTATGAGGAGAGCTGAAGGAGTTAGGAATCGTTTCTGTAGAAAGGCGATTTCTCATGGGGGACATGATACAATCTACAAAATTTTTACATCTATTGATAATACAGAGACCAATAAATTTTCATAGTAGAACATGGACAGGTGACCAGGGGGCATAAATAAGAAAATTAAAAGAAAGCAGCCATCTTGATATAAGAAACGCATTGCATTCAGTAATAGAGTTGTTAATTTTGGGAATGGCTGCCAGAGGAGGTTGTTGAGTGTGACTCGATTGCAACATTTAGCAAAGGGTTAGATTTCGTTTATGGATGGGTCTGGGTAATACATATAATTATTGACGAAGCCCAAATTGGTGGGTTTTTAAAAAGTTTTATACAGTTATGTATAGTTATTAGCGGGTTTTTAGTTGTGATATTAGTTATTAATGCATGTGGGTGGTTTGGGGGTATCAATATATTATTATATACTATTATATATTTATATATTATATATATATATTATATATATAATATATTATATATATATTAATTATATATATATATAGTGTTGTGGTTTTGATTTATATATATATGTTTTTATATAATATATATATATATATACGGTAATATATATTATATATATAATATATAATAATATATATAATATATATATATTATATATATATATTACATTATATATATATATTTATTTATAAAACTTGGTATATTATATTAGTGATGGGAGACGATTATGAAATTTTTGCTGATGGATGAACGATGAACAGTTAGGAGCAATTTTGACCGATGACAGATGACGATGAGATTAATTGAAAAAAACTTTTTTAAAATTTCTCTCATCTCTCTCTCTCTCTCATCTCTCTTCTCTCTTCTCTCTCTATATATTATATATATATATATATTATATATATATATTATATATATATTATATATACTATATATATAATATTATATATGTATAATATAATATAATATATATATATATATAATATATATATATTATATTATATATATATATAATATTATATATTATATTATATATAATTAATTATATAATATATATATATATATTATATAATATATATAATATTATTATATATATATATATATATATATATACATAATATATATATATATATTTAACTAATATATATTATATATATTATTATATATATATATAATTATTATATTATATATATATATTATATATATAAGGCTGTAGCAGGAGGGTTCAGGGGGTTAACCTCCCATATTTTAGGCGATCAAATTTTTGATTCCTTGTTCAATAATAATAATAATAATATAATTAATTAATGAATATAATAATATAATAATAATAATAAATAATAATAGTTTATCAATGAAAATGAAAAAGTATTTATTAATGGAAATGAGAGACATGTTTGTGTCGTAACGATTCTTAGGTCAAAAGTGGCTGTTTCATAATAGTAATAATATTTAGAACCAGGGACTTAAATGTAAGATTTCTACCAAGTATGCAGATGATAGCAAATTGGCTACCTCAATATAATGATGGATGTAAAAGATTAAAAGATAAGGAGGGAGCTGTAATCGTTGATCGGATGAGCAGGTTTTTCCTCCATGAATAAATTATTTAACAACTTCGTAAACTGCAGAATTGAAATTGTTTCGCATAGACCTATACCATAAATACACTACTGGATATCAGATCGTGCTTATTTTCCAAAATAGAGAGATATCAGAGATAGATAGAGAGAGAGAAAATCATAGTTCTCCCCTATACCTATAGATAAATTATATAATATACAGCTAGAAATCGTTGGCAGGATACTCTTCGACGACAAAGCTGGCTTTCATCAAAGGAAAGTGCGTAACCTCCTATCGTTCTCCTACTGACAAATCTTTCATCTCTAGCAACTTCTGTTAAATCTGCCTTTCCTCCTTCTTTCGATCTGATCATTGTGTTTGCTAATTCTCCAACTGAAAAGGCTAATTCTTTGTGGACCCTAGTCAACTATGTTCTTATGTCTCAATACTAGGCACTTTCTCCTCAGTGTTTGGAGCTCTTCACTGTCCAACCTATTCCGAAAAAAGGCAGCCGCGCTCAAATCCTTCTAACTATCGCCCTGTAGCTCTCTCACTTGTATTCTATCTTAAGATGTATTAAACACCCTTCTCAACTCCTTCTTAGGATCATCTGACCACTCCGATTAACCAGTGGCTCTCGCTGGAAGTCTACTGGCGATTAATTCTATCAAACGATTTATGGTTTTTCGGCTCTTAGGAACTACGGGGGAGACTTGGGTGGTGGCGCTTGACATTATCAAAGCATCTTTGACCGAGTAGGCACGCGTCACTGCTCTCAGCTCCCTCCTTTGGGTTTCCTCCTTCTCTTTGCTTCTTATGTTTTTTTTTCAAATCGCTCAATTTCGGCTGCTGTTGATGGGGTGACTTTTTCTTCTTTTCTGTCAATAGTGGTGTTCTCAGGTTCTGTCTATCTCCTACTTTATTCCTATTTCATTAATGATCTTCTCACCTGCAACCTCTAACTCTATCCACTCGTATTCGATGACTTGACCTCATTTTAACTCAATATCAATTCTCACAACTTTTACTTCTGAATTGCCTCTCGTCTTAAACTTTCCGATTTTATTCTCGCTCATGGATATAACTTTCTATTGTGAAATTCAATTCTTTTAAACCCCAACTTTCTACAAATCACCTTCTCCAAAATACCTTCTAATTTCCTGTCTCTTTCGACGGTTATGTCATCTCTTCTGTTGACAATATAACATCCTTGGCCTTAAACATGAACAAAAAATGTCTTGGAACCTCACATCAACAATGGTTGCTTAGGGCGGCCTCAAAGAAACTGGAAGTTCTGTTTAGACTGTGAAGAATTTCCTCTTTATTCTCAAGTTTGCTCCCTATAACAAGGTTCATCCGCCCATGTAGGAGTACTGCTCCTCATATCTGGGGGGGAGGGGGCTTCTGGTTTCACCCGGCTTTTGGACAGGGTCTGAGTCAGACGGCAATAGAAGGCTTTATAAATCTTTCTGGGCACTTTCCAGTTTCATCATTGGACCTTACTTTTGCAAGCGCGATATGTTGATACTTGTATTTCTATCCTAATAATAGGTACTGCAGCGGCAAGTGCTCGAGGGAACTTATCAACCGCGTACCACCACACTTAAGAACGCCTTCGTAGCACAATAGGTGTGTATCTTCGCACGAGTATTGTGTTGACATTGGTACTCAGGCTAGTTTGCTGTGGTGCTTCCTTCATTCCCACCACCTTTGTTTTTGTGGAATTCTCTTCCATCTTCGGTATTTCCTACTGAATTTAAATCTCCCTCACCTAACGCCTGCGTCTGTGCTCATATACATTTAATTTGAGCTAGAGGGTGAACTTTTGAGAGTAATCACCCCTCCTTGAATAAGGGCTCTGCCTTGGAGTGGTCGTGACAACTGTACAAAAAATCTTGAATGGGCAGATATGTGGCAAATGTACTGAATCTCCTTTCCCCCATCAAAACATCATTCAGATTAATCCCAGCAAATCGTCTTTTTCAACATTACAATCAGATGGATCATATGTCGCAAACCACACAAATTTTGATCTTTTCAAAACTTAAATTTAACCTTTGACTTCTCGTTACTCACACACACCATTACCATACGCTCTTACCACACTCCACTCATCAGAATTGTACAATCCTTTATCTCCCCTCTCATTCTTTCCACAGAACACAAAACATTTCACACCACACCACTCATTTTCACCGTTTCCTTTCATCTTTGTGTTCAAGTCAAGCGAGCAATCAAATTGCCCGTTTTCTAAATAACAATCCATACACTCTCTCCTCATCTCTCAGCATTTATTCCCTGATATTTCATATACAGATACGATTCCTACATTTTCGCCGAAGGATAAGAAGGGCGTTCTGCGAATCACGACCTTCTCCGAAGGCATGCATTAGCATTCCTTGCAAAAAGATATAGTGGTAAGTAAGGCAGCCTCACCTAATAACACCGTCCTTGTCGCCTCATACGACAGCAGGACTAAATGTGGGCAATTTTTTCTCCCTAAACGTATGGATATAAGGGATAGGGATGTCTTGTAAGATGTTGTCTAGAAGAGGGGTGTGAATATTAGTATTGTATATGATATGTTGTCTGGAAGATGAGTGTGGATATGAACGCATAACAGAAAAGGCGAACCATTAGGCACTGGAATGTCATACATACCATAGCAAAATGGGTATATATATATATATATATATATATATATATATATATATATATATATATATTAATATATATATATATATATATATATATATATATATATATTAATATATATATATTATATATATATATTTCTTATTATTATTCATATCATTATTATATATTATAATTCTTATTATTATTATATTATTATTAATTATTATTATTATTAATTATTGTTATTATTATATTATCTATTATTATATTATTTAATTATTATGATTATTATATATTACTATTATATTATTTATTATTATTTGAGTTATTATTATTCAAAATTCATAATATTTGTTCATTTAATCAGCAAAATAATCTACAAAAATCGACGATGACGATGACGATGACGATTAAAAAAAATCCGATTTTGACGATGACGATGACGATAATAATACCATATAATATAATATATAGTATATATATAATTATATTATATATTTATATAATATATATATATATATATTATATATATATATATATATATATATATATATATATATATATATATATTGTAACGGCGAAGGGGGCAAACCCTGCCAATAGTCGAAAAAAGAGAAAAGAAAACCCTAAGCGCAGAAAGCTAA
Organism: Trachelipus rathkii; assembly: GCA_015478945.1. Taxonomy (NCBI): domain Eukaryota; kingdom Metazoa; phylum Arthropoda; class Malacostraca; order Isopoda; family Trachelipodidae; genus Trachelipus; species Trachelipus rathkii. The sequence continues at coordinate 45,163 of JABUQX010033241.1, forward strand.
TAGGAAAGAAGTTGATCGACTGATCAGCAAGAAAGCGCCAGCCCAGCCGTTGCGCAACTCTTTTGTAGAATAAAAATGAAAAAGAAGGTAAGAACACTGGATACTCGAGGTGTTACTAAGGAGACTAGCTATTCAATAAAACGCATATCAAAATATATAATTAAAAAAAACAGACATATATACAGCTTGTGCTTTGCACCATACAGTTATTTAATATATAAAAAAAAAGAATATAATATAATATAGTTTATAAATTTTCGAATTCCGGCAATAGTACAGCCTATCAGATCAGAGGGGCCAATCGGAGTTGACCAGATCGTAGAGGTAATAAGATTAAATTACCGGAACGATCAATAGACCTATATAAATATAGGTCTATTCTCGTGACCGACAATTAAATTAATATAAATTATTCAAATTAGAGACACGCGCACGTGGCAAAATATATACATGGACGAGGCAATACAACTCATCTAATCAAGGATTATAAATTAACCAGCAAAATATACATATATATATATATGCATATTTAACATATCAAAAAAAATATGAATATCGGAATATTGTCATAAAATGATTGTTACTCAATTACAAAAATAACTATTATTTAGTTGCTTCTCAAAGTTAAGTTAGTACACTACAATCTCAACAATACTAATCAGTGAGTCACTAATGTGAATATTATAGCAGCTTCTTTTTTTTCTTTTTAAAAAAACGATAATGACGATTAGATGTTAAATAAGTTACAAATTTTTACGTAACTTAATTCCCACGTATAGGACCCTCCATCGGACAAAGCATCTCATAAGCGGCAGTGTAATTACAAAAAGTCCCGCTCCTTGGCCCGCAACCTCGAATATACTTCAAGACAATTATTGGGCCACAACTGAGTAAGGCGGAGTGGTGAAATAATTGACTATGACAAGATAGGGCACTCGAGTCCCGATCGAATATGTCCACCGGACTGCATGCGTGAAAGAACTGCGCCTATTGTGCTCCAGCACCGAAAAATGAAATCTAAGCCCGGATCAATAACGTCAAGGTTGGTGCCGAGAGTTGACCCAAGATTTGATCCCTGCAGAAAACGCAGTTATCAAATCTCACGCAATTATAGCAAATTGGAAAAATAAACAATGATATTAAACAGAAAATCAATGCAAACTTATAAGAACAGGGTACACTAAGAAGAAGACGTACCCTAATGTGGGGAATTGTTCAATCTTAGATCTTCAAATCGAAGAATAATCAAAAAGATGGTACAGAATATTTTGGTACCTCTGAGTAGCAGAATAAATTAACTACTTCGATTTATAAATTATTTTATGGAACAGAATCTTCCCTTTTTATCCCTGTTTAACCAATTTGGTTTCAATTTTACCTATCTGGAATGGAAGGGAAATAATAAATATCTACAACCAAAATGTGGGCATGCATATTTTAATATATATATGTTTACATATATATACCAAAACACACATAGACCCTTTACTTAGCTTTTACTGCTAAATGAGTTTTTGCTCCACTACCCGTGTATAAGGTTCTCTCCTTTAAGCCTTCCACTGTCTCGTGTGCACCTTCTGCACTCCCACCTTTCATTACCCGCTTGAGATGGGCACACCTGGAAAAGGGGAAAAAAAAAGAATGCAATGGCAGCAGGCCCATTACATTATCCCCCATCAGAAAATGGCCCATTTTCTCAAAACCGGAAAAAAAATGCTAGTCAATTGCATCCCAGGGCAACTGTAACATTGCCAGTCACCCAAGTAAGCGCAAGAAGACAACATAATACCTACATATTTGTCATGGAGAAAACTTATCTATATATATATATATATATCAATGAAAATAAGAGCTTTACAACATCAGCCAAAATAAGAATTTACAACATATAAACATATAATATATTATATAGAAACATATTTTTATTATTTTTCACATAATTTTTATTTTCCTTTCTATTTTCATAAAGTTTGTACATATAAAAATTACATCATACAATTGAGGTACGAGTGCATATACACTACTAATCCAAATCGCAGACAACAAACTGTTTTTCATAATTGAGGCACGAGTGCATAATACACTACTAATCCGAATCGCTGATGGTTTTCATCTGCAAAGTAAAATATCTGTTTTAGCATCAAGAATTGGTTACATATCACAATGAAAAATAAAATGAAAAATAAGGACCTGTAAGGCAATTGGGGATTAATACATCCTACCTAGCTCATCATATTAATAAAGTCATTCCACAATTCATCATTTCATAACCTCTTCGTGACAATGCTTTTTGCGACATTTTACTCCGTTTGATTGTTTTTGTGACACAGATTTATGTTTTAATCAATTTTTAACCTGACTTCTCTCGCAGTACGATTATGTTAAATAACATTCTTTTTACATTTTAATTATTTTTCTCAACAAATAATTCATTTATTTTTTTCCCTTACGGTGCTAACACTACACTTTTTCGCAATAACAATAAAAAAAAAAATTCTCAATTACTTTTATCAATAGGTGGTTATTAGTTTATTTTGTGATTAATTGTTTAGCTATGTTACTTGGCCTTCGGCGCTGATATTCCAGAGGCACAGCCATGGTATTGGATAATTCCGCTACAGCCCCCCTGGATCTCGTATGCGGCCGTTGGTTTCCCACCTTCGGCTCCAGAATATCAGACTTCTCCGGCTCCCGGATGATAGCAAACCCCTCCGTTCCCATAGGAATCATTCATATACTCCCCAGGCAAACTCTCACACTTGCTCTCATGCTCGCTTTCAGACGACTCTAAATCGTACAGGACCCCCAGAGAACTATTATGAGGGGATGACCGTAACAACTTTTGCACCTGAGGACTAAATCCCTCAAATGCTGACGTCTGGCTCCATGATTTTTCCAGCTCTCCAAAAAACTCCATCTGAACCGACCCATCCGCTAACGGCGAAGCGGGTTCGAACTGAATCAGCGGAGCGGTAAAAGAAATTCGCCTATTGCGATAAGGACGCGCCGAAGGATGTAATGCGGACATAGGAATCAACAATCGGGACCCCGAACTCGCAGACTCAATAAAACCCTCTCAAATTAGATCAATGCGACGTCGATTGGTTGGTAGAAACACGGAGAATCGACCGGATAGAGAAGATCTCAATGAAAGTTTTTTGCCACACTGCACTAAGGTGTTTGTACCTGACTACACAAAGAGGATCGATCGGACTGGAGAAACGACTCCCAATGAGTTTGCACAGCACCGCACATGAGGGGGTTGTACTATCGCTCTACACTAACAGGCTTCATCATCGCGTATAACGAGTCGTTGACAACTCTCACCAACGTCCTGCAGAGCAGAAATATCATCACACGAAATGGGGGGCCTCATAAACCCCAGGAAATCTGTTTTCTTCCTCCAACTACCACGGCAATAGAATAAACTTCGGCTCCTCGTCACAACACTGGCCCATTCTTCTTGGTGACAAAATATCACGTACTTCCCTAACTTCCTCCTCACATCATCTGAATGCAACAGTAAGGTCTTAAAATAGTGGTTTTTCCTCAAATATTCAGGAACATCCACCCACGGCCGTAACTGCGAATAATGTGCGGTTACCTCTTTACTTTGAGGCTCCAGAGGATAGCGGGAAATAACATATGACAGACTATTAGAATACACCCTGAGAACAACAAAAGGACCAGTATATCGGCGTTTAAACTTGTTTGTGACTAAATCCCCTGGAAGATGAGTTTTATAAGCAACTTTATCCCCTTTTTTGTATGGAGCGAATTTAGAAGAAGGTTCCCTCCAATATTGTTGCAAAACAAGGATTTCTGGCAAAAGTATGCGCCCTCCTTAATAAAACCTCGCTAGGTGTCGCTTTAATGGCAGAATGCCACGTATTATTATACAAAATTACGGCCTGAGGCAACTCGGTATCCCAGGAAACAGGATTTTCTTGTACCAACATCCGTAAGGTCTGCAACAGAGTACGATTGACCCTCTCTGTAACTCCGTTGCATTGAGGCATATGGCTTTACCACGTGAGAAATACCAAACTCTCGTAAGACCCCTTCGAACGGTTCACCCATAAATTCCAGCCCTATCACTAACAAGCGTCAGGGATATATGGAAAAAAGGTAACAAACTTGTAACTTAAATGCACGCCCGCATCTCTCTGACAAGTGGCACAGATAATTTGAAAAGTGCAATAGGCAACAAACAATAACCATTTTACCTCTTGACCGTGGCAACTGAAGCAAATCACCGCCAACAATCAAAGGATGCTTTGAAGTAAATTTTTTAGGGGGAGTGGTTGGTTTA
>JABUQX010033242.1:0-2500 GCA_015478945.1 Trachelipus rathkii
CAAAAAGAGAGGAAGATAAACGCTCAAGAAGGCATATTATATTATGGATATATATATATTATAACCTTTAAACATATATATAGAATATTAAACTATCATAGCTTTAAACATAAGAATATTAAACTATTATAATCTTTAAACATTATAATATAATTAATCTATAGTATAATATATATGATATAAATTTATACATTGTATAATTATATATAATATATATATATATATATTATATTATAAAATAATATATATATATAATAATAATATATATATATATATTATATATATATAATATATATCTATAATATTATATATATATTTTTTATATCCATCCATATATATATATATTTATATATTATAATATATATATATATATATATATAATATATATATAATATATAGTATATATATTATATATATATATATATATAATATATATATATGTATATATAATATATATATATATAATGTGATATGATATCGATATATATATATATTATATAATATATATTATATATATATATATATAATTATATTATATATATATATATATATATAATATATATATATATATATATATATAATATTATAATATATATAAATATATATACTCGTATATTATTATCACTATCTGATATATATATATATATAATTATAATATATATTATATATATAATTATATATATTATAAGTATATATCAATATATATAATATTATATATAATATAGTATAATATATTATATAATATATATATATAATATAATATTATATATATATACAGTGATGGGACGTACAAATGAAAATTGGTTGGGCGATACCGGTACATTGGTACTTCGAAAAATAGCTTGGGCGATACCCGTTACATCGGTACTTTTCAAAAGTGTTTGGCGATACCGGTATCGGTACAAAAAGTATCGCCCGGTACATGATCGTTCGTTATATAATTCATTAACATATTTTCAATATATTCGTGTATTGTGGAAAAAGATGACTAAAAAAAAAAGTTCATTGATGAAATGGATAAAGTTCAACTGAAAATAAAATTTAGTTTATTAAAATATTATTACTATATAAGGCAAATCCTCTGTCAGCGATTTAAATGTGTTTTGTTTCTTTGTGATCCTCTTTTTTAGGATTAATTTTAATATATATAATTTATATAATTATAATTAATATGTATTTATATATATTATATATCATATTATATTATATGAATTTATATATGATTATATGCAACAAGGGATATTCGTAATGGTGGCATATTATTAATGGCGAGCTGTTTGCTCTAGATGAAGAAGGCTTAATTAAATCCGGAGAGTTATTTTTTGCTAATCATTATAGGTTATCGCGTATGCACAGTGTGCGAATTTCTCATGAACCTTCCGAATTTTAAATAAAACCGTGTAGTTTCGTCAATGCTGAAATTGCATTCTATGGCAGAATCTATGGTAGTTTTTCCATTGAGAACCGTCATCCAGACCAAAATCGTTGTGTTTCCTGGCAAACTTGGTTGGCGCTCTGGTGGGAAGTGGTAGTGCAGGGATAGTGGTGTAATGAAGATTTTGCAGACAGTATGTGTGGCAGCTGGAAATAGTTGAAGCGTACCATAGTATGATATAGGTGTGTAGGGTGATACGGTATCAGAAATCTGAGGGTCTGAGTGGCGGGTAGGAAACCCCATATAAAGATCAACTCCGATGAGGCGCAATATCCTTCATTAGAATGCTGTAATAATTTATATTACAATTTGCTAACCTATGTCGTCAGGCCACTAAATTATGAATTTTCGAGTTAATACATGACACACTACTCCTAGTTGGGCCGATTGTATTCCCAGTAATAGATCAGTACACAGTCAGCAGGTCAGCACTTACGAGTGTATGATCGGGTGGTGTCTTAGGCAACAGCCTTAATTGAAAAATTGGAACATCCGATAACACTATGCCTAATATTATGTATAAAACCCAGGAACTGACGGATATGGTTGAGCGTTTATTCTTGAAGGCAAGAATGCCCACATGAGCTATCGGAGGTGTATAGCGGAGATATCCAGATTCGTTTGGAACCGTCATTCGCACTATGAATGTACAAATGCTACACCAGGTTTTGTAAGAATAAGAAGGGTTCGACCCAACACGTGAGAGGCCATAGTCTGCGTCACCGCAACGTCAACCTCGACCGGATTCCGTAGGCCCTTGACGATGGGAGAGTTTGCGAGCTTTTCTATGTGTGTCACGTATATCCACCGGAAAACCGCAACAACTGCTACTTAAGCGCAGAAGGGAACCGAGTTATAATGGTGCATTCTACATATGTACACATCATTTTTTCATTACAGAGCACACATTGTGCACGGTCTGCATCCCGACGATCCAGGACGTTGGTTGTAGTTCGTAGTCCTAATGTGTTCCATGTTTGACAATAACTTGACGGCAGCTCCGTATTTTGTGGACGGATCGTGGCCAAAGGTTTAACCAATATTCGGCAACGATTAATGGGTGGA
>JABUQX010033242.1:7500-15263 GCA_015478945.1 Trachelipus rathkii
GTTTGTCGTCTGTCCGACTATCCCACAAACAAAGAAAGCAGGGATGCTTGGTGCAACCTCCTTGCACTAATAATACCAGAGAGTAATCTGTGAAAATTTCATTATAAGCAAATTTGTCTTTCTTGAGTTTTTGTATCATTGTATTTCATTAATTTGTAACAATTCAATATCTAATAGTTTTGTGTCAATAAAAATAAAATTTACTCTAACGTAATTTGAAATCACAGCAGACTCTCCAATGATGATCATTGTATTTGAGGGCATCAAGAAGAGTTTTCATATTCTCATAATTTTCAATCAGTTGGATAGAATAGCCAACTGGAAGAAAATCAAGAAAATTACCATTATGTAATAGTACAGCTTTGATATTTCTACTTAAGGAGTCTATAAATAGTCCCCATTCAGATGGTTTATACACAACTCCTAAAGCTTTGATCAAACCTTTAAACTCGGAGCAATATACCAAAAGATGGATTTTCATGAAGCGAAAAGAACTGCCTGAATTCTTGATTCCTATTTCTGTATCAGTAAAATGCTGTTTCTGGTGCCAGTAAATTGCTCTCTCTAAGACGAAAGCCAAGAAGCTGAGACGGCTCTTTGGATAGTCCTAAATCTCTTGTGAGATCATTGAGATGTGATTGTGTTAATGGTTTTGACTCATTGAAATCTGGTAAAGATAGAATGAATGCTTCGAAGTTGTCCTCATTGCTTATTTCTAGAACAAAGACTTGTTCCTTATGGAAACAAAAGATTAGGTAATGAATTTGCTCTATAATTAAGACCAGACTAAGTGTTATCATTGTCAATTCTTTTAAAGAAACTCCTGCACTCAATCCGCTCTATGAGCAGAAGGAAGAAAGCATAGTGTATCATTTTGAAGACCAAGATTTTGATACTGATGTGGTGAGTTGCAATCATCTTCACAAGCAATCTGTTACATGATCCTTTCCTTCCCTCCACGACATAAGTATACCAAAATGTAATTCCTTCCCGATTCCCTTGCTACATCGTCTTAAGTATTCAACAAATGTGTCGGCAGAATATGTAAGGAGCAAAGTCTTTATCTTGATCGCCCAATTTAAGAAAAGAATTGGCATGATAGGAATCTTTTACAATTTATTGATTTATTGATCTATTGGTGGTGATTGAAGTTTTTATTAATTGATATATTGATTTACTGCTTTAGGGTTAATAAATTAATATTTTCTACGTTATAAAGTTAAAAAGAATAAAATAATTAGTAGAAGCATAGGTATACCAAAAGGTAATGCCTTCACGATTCAGTTGCTACATCGTCTTAAAGTATTCAACACATCTGTCCACAGAATATGTGAAGAGCAAAGTCTTGATCTTGATCACCCAACTTAAGGCCAAAAGAGGCATAATATCAGGCCTTTAAAAATGATGTGATGCCAAATTGTTGTCCAGCCAACAAAACTTTGCAAAATATATCTGCAAAAATCTATTTAGTTATTTTTGGGAATTTTTATAGTGGTTACCCCCATCTAGTCTATAGACTAGATTAATAATTTACTAATAACTGTTAATAATAAGTTTTAACTGATAAATAGCTATAATAATCTTATAACACAAAGTTCCCTGTTAACTTTAATTAAAAAATATAGTTCTGTAATAATACCTGCTTTAAAAGGAGAAGTTTTAAGATATGAAAAAAATCAGATATTAAAAAGTAAAAAAAATAAAATGCATTTCTTTTATAGGTTTAGCTAAAAACTATACTTGATGTGCAAAAACGGATTGCAAATTTGATTTTAGCGTGAAAAATTGATATAGAATTACGATACACTAAAATAATGTCTATAAAAAGTGTTGCAGACCAGTGTTATTGATGGATATGAGGAGTAGCGTGGGGTATTTGGGTTTACAGCTTTGGCTCGCTTTACACTGTGCATAAAACACTTATTTTATAACACTTTCATCACTTATTTTGATAGATATACTACAGAAAACTTATTTTTGTTGCATATACAACTATTTTAAAGATTATAAATGTCTTTCATGCCAACTTGATCAATGGTTCACGTGGGGTGTTTGGTGGGGGGGGGGAAATAAAAGAAAAAAAGGGGGGCTTTTTTGCCAAAAAAAACGGTTTTTTTTTTGACCTTTTATTTTTAAATTTTTTTAAATGATTCCCCTTATTTATTTAGTGATCTATTGGTCTATTGATTTATTGATTTAGTGATTTATTAGTTTACTGCTTTAGGGTTAATAAATTAATATTTTTTACGTTATAAATTTAAAAGAATAAAAATTTTAGTAGAAACATAAAATGTTTTAATTTTTTTTAGAAATAAATGAAAATTTTATAAATAAATTAAACTTTTAAAAATAAATATAAAATAAATAAATATATTTCTAAATAAAAATTAAAACAAGATATAAATGTATAATTAAAATTATAAATAATAAAAACTTAGCAAACAAAATATAAATGTAAAATAAAACATAAAATAAAAAAGTAACAACCAAAATATAAATGTAAAATAAAACTTATAAAATAGTAAATAATTGGTGTGACTGTTTTGACTCTGAAGACGCTTCAGCTTCTGCCGATAAAGTGGGAGCTGTAATCGTTAATGGGGCGAGCAGGTTCATTATTCTTCGACTAAATCTTTCTCTTTCCAAAATTCATGGTTCGATCGTACTTGTTCTCTGGCCATTCAGGCTAGAGACAGCGCTTATCGGGTGTGGAAAAATTCTCGTTCTCCTATCACTCTTGCTAATTTTCATTCTAGCTAGAAAATCGTTGCAGGGATACTCTTCGACGAGCAAAGCGACTTTTCATTAAAAAGAAAGTGCGCTGACCTCCTTGAATTCTTCCTGACTGACAATCTTCTGGCTCTGCAAAAACATCTTCTAAGCAACTTCTGTATAACATCCTTCTCCTCTTATTCGCTCTGAATTGGTTCTGTTGCTAATACTCCAAGTGAAGGCAATCTCTTTGGTCTCCTATGTTTCCTCTAACTCAACCTGGACGATTGGTATTCCTCTTCCTCTTATTTCTCCTCTCGGTGTCCTATGCTTTGCCTGTGATTACATTTGATCGGGTAATGAGCTCCTGAAATCTATGAACGCTTAGGAAAGGTGGGTGGCCCGGATTGCATTCCTCCCCGAGTTTTGAGGGAGTCTGTTTCTGAGCTGACCCCGCCCGCTTCATTTTCAAACTATATTCTCTATGCTCATTAACTAGCCTTTCCCTAAGTGTTTGGAGGCACGCGATATGTCCAACCTATTCCGAAAAAAAGGAAGCCTTCTCTGATTCCTTCTACCTATCGCACTATATAATTAGACTGTATTCTTCCTAAGATTTTTAAACCAATTCTCACTCTTCTCACTTCTTAGAACCATCTGGAATGCTCATTCCTTCTTTCCGATCGCCCATGTACGGCTTTCGGCCTCGAGTCTACTTGGAGGCGCAAGGAAAAGACAGATTTTATTTTTTTCTCCGCCCTTAGGAATACGGGAGACTTGCGTGTGGTGTGCGCTTGACAATATTCCAAGCATTTGACGGGAATGGCATGCGTCACTGCTCTCCAAGCTCCTTCCTTTGGGGTTCCTACTTCTCTTGCTTACTTATGTCTAGCTTTCTTTCAAAATCGCCAATATCGGCTGTTTCTGTCAATAGGCGCGACTTCTTTTTCTGTAAATAGTGGTGTCTTTCTCATGGTTCTGTCTTATCCTCCCTACTTTATTCCTGCCTTTTCGTTAAATGATCGTTCTACCTCACATCTAATCTATCCAGCTTCATATGCGATGGACTCGACCCTTCATCTCTTCAATCATTTCAATTCTTCTCGCCTTTTCTTCTAGAATTGCCTCTCGTCTTATTTTCCGATTCTATTCCTCGCTGATCTGGATAGAATTCCCGGGTGGGATTGTCTCAGAACCTTGCGAAATTTAATTCTTTAAAAACCCCAACTTCTAACAAATTTCGCTCTCTAAGACACCTTCTATATTTCCTTATCTTTTCCGACGGTTCTTTCGTCTCTCCTGTTGATAATATAAACATCCCTTACACCTTAAAATAAAACAAAAATAATAAGTGGAACCTCACATCACATCGGTTGCTAGGGCGGCTCAAAAACTGGGAGTTCTGTTTAGACTGGAGAGACTTTTTTTTTTCCTCTTCTCAGTTACTCCAGCTATACAAGGGTGTCATCCGCCCTTTTATGGAGTACTGCTCTCATATCTGAGGGGGGGAGGGTTCTGGTTTCACCCGGCTTTTGGATAGGGTTGAGTCAAAGGCCAAAAGGCTTATAACCTGATCTGTACTTTCTAGTTCACTTGACCCTCTATCTTTGCGACACGATGTTGGTGCTTTATCTCTTTTCTATAGTCCATGCGGCAAATTGTCGAGGGAGACTTACAAATCCGCTACTCACACTTTTTACGACGCCCTCCTAGCACAAGGGCTGCTGTGTCGGCACATGAGTTTTGTGTTGATATTAGTAACTCCAGACTAGTTCGATGCGGTGCTTCCTTCTTTCCTGCCACTTCTGTTCTATTGAATTCTCTTCCATCTTCTGTGTTTCCTGCTCAATTTAACCTCCCTCACTTTAAAGCCTGCGTCTGCACTCATCTGCGTAATTTACGGTATAGGAATTTTTGAGGCGTTCAACACCCCCTCCTTGAATTGGGCTCTGCCCGTGAGCGCTGGTGACAACTTAAAAAAAAAAATTAGCAACCAAAATATAAATGTAAAATAAAACTTATATACTAATAAAAACTTAACAAACAAAATATAAATTTAAAATAAAATTTGTAAAATAAAGAAAACTTAACCAAAAAATTATAAATGCTAGAGTTTAAAAGAAAATAATTTAAATATAAAAGTTGATGTTTACAAAAGATAACAAGATGTGAATATTAAATGTGGGAAAATATAAATGTTTCATCTTACCAAAAAAAATCTAAATAATAAAATTAATGTTCGGAAAAGAAAAGAGATGTGAATATTAAATATGTGAAAATATAAATGTTACGATAAACAAGAACGGGATAAAATAAATGTATGACGTTAGAGAAATCACGGCCGGCATATTTTGGAACATGACACAGTGTTACCAAAAAAAATATTTTTGTTTCTTTTGATTTTTTTATTGTTTTTTATTCCGTATTTTATGCAGATTCCAAATATGTTTTTAGTTTTTCTCTAGCATCGACCGTTTTTGTGTTACGATGGCATGAAGTAATTATTGGCACTTCTCATTTTGTAGGGTGGTTCCCGGCATGGCGCTGTGTAAAAGTTAGTTGTTTAATGTTTTATGGGGATTTCATGCTTAAGAACCGATTTATATATACAGTATATATATATATATACTATATACTATATATTATTAATATATATATAATATATCATTAATTATATATATATATATATTATATATAATATATATATATATATTATATATATATATATATATATTATATAATATATTATGCATAGGTGAGCATTATCGCGATAAATTATGCGCGATAAAATTTTAATCGCAATAACGGTTTGGGTTATCTGTTATCCGATAAAAAAAATTTACCGATAATCGTTGATCGCGATAATTTTTGGTTCCAAACTACGAATAACTATAAGGCGAAAATTTAATCTGCGAAACGGTTTTCGGTTTAATTCTGCTCTCCGATAAACATTTTATCAATAATGGGTATCGGGATGACTTTTGTTTATATATTTATGATTTATTATATATACATATAATATATTATAGTATATTAATATAGTATAGTAATATATGATTATTATATATTGTGTATATTTATATATATTATTAGTTATATATATATATTATATTATTATTGGTATATATAGAGGTAGTAGATGATGCGCCGGTAATGCAGAGTAATGCTTTCATTTTAAACTACGTTAAATAATATTTCTTTTTCAATTATCAGGTAATGGGCACCAATCGCCGTTGCACTGGATCAAATGCAAGGGGAAGAAACATTGCTATCTGGGCTGCCTGATCCACCTCATTGTGACGCAAAAAAAATTGCCTTTCTATGTAATATGCAATGCCAATCTCCAGTTCTGCGACCTCTGGTCAATACCCTCCCTGACGCCATAGACAAGAGGTTCTTCATCACCTTTGAAGATGAGGAGTACGTTCTTGCCAGTGCCCTTACTCAGCCCAAGTTGTCGCCTGGATGTGGATGAGCGGCTTTTGAAGTACATTGCAAAAAGTCAGAGGTCTAAGGCCAGGCTGATGAGAAGGAAGGTTGAAGCGGTGCACCCTCGTTTTTATGACCTGGCTTTACGTACCACCTTTTCTATCATTCCCGTATTCATTCTCACATTCTTCTTTAACCTCTCGAACTTTCCATTTCGATGAACGCCAACAGTACCTAGCAGCAGCGAGGGAGCTGGACATGGAAAAGAAGGACACTTCTCAAGATCTGTATGCTGATGTTACACTGAACCTAACTCAAAGGTCAACGTCATTAAAGATCAATCAAGAGTAAAGCTGCTCATTCTAAATATAAGGTTGCAGGCGAAATCAACAGACAGCCTGTCAGAACAGCTTTTTACAATGAGAAGGTGCTCAGTATGATCTCTTGTAAGTACAATACTGCCAATGCCGTCTAAAGCGCTGCAGTGGAGCGATTGTATCTCCCTTGTAAAGATATTTAACAGAGCAAGAAAATTCTCTGTCAGACTGAAAACTTTTACGTACTCATGTTTATGTAGGGGAACATACAAATTCTGCAGAAAGGCTAGAACCTAGTATTTAATTTTTATATTGATAAATTGTAATAATCAATTTTTGAATTTCATTTCAACATCCTTGTTAACTTTATCTTTGACTGTTTTACATACTAAATTATAGAATAATCACATAACATCAGAAGATAAAATTAAAAATACACATTCTTCTATTCAATAAAAAAACTGGACAAGCAAGGGAGAAAAAATTAATTCATTTTGATATTTCCAAGTTTAAAAGTTCTATAAAGTCAAGTAAGCAAACATTCCCATTATTTCTGGGTACGTGTCGGTAAAGAAAACTGAAAATAAAATTAAATTCATTTAATAAAATATCCAAAGTTTTAAAAGTTCTATTAATTTTTGAGTTGTAACAAAATTTCCATTATTTTCTGGGTACGTGTCGTAAAAGAAAACTGAAAATTTATATTATAATCTATAAATAGGTGAAAAGAAGAAGACGTATTAAATTGATGTTTAAAATATTTCTTTGAAAATCTAAAGTCATGTTTTTTTTTACCATGTATTTATATAAATAATACATAAAAATAATATTTATCGATTTATCGGTTGTCGCCTTATCGGCGATATTTTTTTTTATCACGAGTTAATGGATATCGGTTATCGATGATAAAGTTTTCTTTATCGATTTATCGGGTTATCGTGTGATAATCTGCTAACTTTCTCATTAACGGTGCCACCTTTGTATATATATATTATATATTATATATATATATATATATTATTATATTATTAATTAATTTATTATATATATATATATTATATATTATATAATATATATATATATATATATATTATATATAGCACATGTATTTATATATATATATGTTTATTTCTCTATTAAACGAGAATCTTAAAAGAGGGAATTGCGTTAGCCAAGGGTCAGAGTGGGACTAGGTTTCAATTTTATCTTTATTCCATTTATCTAATTTTTTTTATTTATTTATTTATTTATTTATTTATTTATTTTTTGGCCCCTCCTTTTTGAAACGGGCATTGCCGTGAGTGG
>JABUQX010033243.1:0-2500 GCA_015478945.1 Trachelipus rathkii
TTACTGCTTTATAGGTATGTACAGTATATTTGTTTTTTAATATAATTATCGTACACAAATATTGTACGTAAAAATGAATGAACTCGTAGTATTTTATTTTTGAGAGAGTCGAAATTCTTTTGAATAGTTTATGCATTAGAATATCAATATTTTTTCACGTTCCCTTTTATCATTAATGGCGGGATTTTGTCTCTGCGGACGTCTCACGCGGCGAACGGTTAAGCGCTGGAAATATTAAAGGCGCTGTCGGTGCGCATTTATTTTCGCGGCTGGCGGTTACGCGGTAATTTTGCGCCTGCGGGGCTGTCACGTGGCGAGCAGGTTTCGAGAGCTCGGAGGGGCCCTGACCTGCCGGACGTCGAGACTTCGAGAGGTACTTTCATTTGATACGTTTGCGGGCCCTGTCTCAAGTGTAATCTCTCTTTTAGATAATTTATTATAACAGCTCTGTTGTGTATGATAGTGTTTTAGTAAAAATACACTAAACTCAAAGATAGGGAAGCCCATTCTATGCAACTTGTAATGTAAGCAAAAAAACACAATTTTTAGCGTACTTTCCTCATACCTAATTACCATAGGGGTAAGACACCTCATATTATGAGATACACTTTCTCATGGCTCAGGGGGAGGAACAAAAAAAAACGCCCCCAACCATGTTAAGAAAAGGCTTGAAAAAAAGTGGCAAATAACGCTCAGATCATTGGCACTAAGTGTGGGCACTCACATACATCATGTGGTCACTAAATCAAATGAATGGCACCCACACACTTTGGCACTCCCGCGCATTGGCAACTCCCTCCCAACTTGGCCTAACCATTGGCTACTCATCTGGCACTATCCCTCTCGCACACTCTTGCACTCACCCTTAGGCATCATAAGCACCTGGCACTCTCTCTATACTATCTCGAGAGATAGAAACACTAATTAGAACCATCTATAAGGCGATAAAACTTTCTTACTAACGTTTGATATCGCGGGAACCATTAAAATGCCAGATTCAAGTCAGCCGTGTATCAAATTTTGAGACCCAATGGGTATGAATATGGGCAACAAGGTTATTAGAAGACGAACTAATCATGTGTCAAAGCAAGGTAAAGACGTCACAAAAAAATAGGGACTAAGCCCCTAAAGGGAAGCCCAAAATATTACGCATGGGTTCAATTTGACTCACCTGGAAGACCCAACAGGGTCGACGAGAAAATTAGTGAGTGAGGGCAAAATTGGACCCATGGAAATGAAACCCAAAGGAGAAAAGCATATGCCAAAATTACCACGAGTGGTCCAAAATTGACCCACGGAAGACCAAAAAAAATTACCGTGGGCAAAAAATGACCCATGGAAAGATCAAAGGGTTGGTCGAAAAATTATAGGGTGCGCGTCTAAAATTTTAAACCCATGGAAGACCAACAGGGAAGCCAAAAATTACCAGTGGGCCAAAATTGACCGCACGGAAGACATAAAAATTACCCACAATCAAGGTGGTGCAAAAATGGCACCACGGTCGAACAAAATTGACCCATGGTATCTGGCAAGGTGGTCAAATCAAGGTCAAACAAGGTTAAGACATCAAAAAAAGGGCTAAGTCCCTAAAAGGAAGGAACCAAAAAATTACAGCACCGTGGGCAAAATGGCCCACGGTCGAAAAAATTAGGGGGGGTAAAATAGGGGGGTAATACGTACAACGGTTGCTGACGCAACCCGTTTGGGTCGCAACACAACTTCCTTCGAAAAGGGTTGCCAAAAAATAGGGTTGCTCGAAAAAAAGTTAGGGGGTTGCGGCGGAAAGAATGAGGGATTGCACGTAAAAAACAAAATTTGGGTTCTCAATATTAGGGTTCTCAAAAAAATTAGGGTTCTCAAAAATTTAGGGTTCTCAAAAAAATTAGGGTTCTCAAAAATACCGTGGGCCAAAAATGACCCATGGAAGACCAAGGTTGGTCGAAAAAGTAAGGCAAAAAAAAGGTCAAGGCATAATATAATGCGATCTAAGGTATGGTTAAATTTAATTTGGGCCCAAAAAAGAGCTCCAAGGGCCAAAAAAAAGTGAGAAAGGTCAAAAATTCAAGAGACAGAGTAAAATAAGGTAATGGTGGTGTTTCATATCTGTGTGGGTGGGTTTTTTCCTCGACAAAGTCAGCATAAATAGATTAGCAGGTTTTTCCGGTGTCCGAACCAGTCCTACACTGGAGGTTATACTCACTGGAGGCCAGGGGCACACAACACATACCCACACGCAAGATCCCACTCGCAATTCAACTCCTTTATTGCACCTATTCTTTCTTGGCGTACCACTCTATTTATTTTTCATTTTCATATGACATTTCGTTAACTGACTCTATCACACTATCTACTTTAGCTCTCTCAACTTCGATTCCCATCACATCTAACGGCCAACTATTAAACATCCGTTAACCAAACCCGACTATCTCCAATCTTTTCCCGTATATGAAACAACTAAACATTCTCAATACATCTCGTCATACATTTTCTCAACTGCATT
>JABUQX010033243.1:7500-18852 GCA_015478945.1 Trachelipus rathkii
GAAAAAAACACCTTTCTCTATATATATATATTATATATATATATATATATATTATATATATATATATATATATAATTGGAACTCTCATCGCCCTTCACGAACTCGGCTCACGAGTCGATCTAATACAGTACTACGCAGCTCTTTTCAACCGTACCCGTAAAATTTTTCTACTCAACAGAATTAATTTTTCTCATATATATTTATAATATATATATAATATTTTGTATATATATTTGAATATATAAATATAATATATATATATATATAATATATATATATATATATATATATATATATATATATATATATATATATATATATTTTTATTTTTTTTTTTTTTTTTTTTTTTTTTTTTTTTTTTTAATATACGTAAACGTAATTTGGCAGAACAATCGAATTGTTGATAATCGTTCAAAATTATCGATTATCGGAAAAATATTAATGCAATCGATATATAAAAAATCGAAACAAAGCATCGATAGCGATATCCCTAAAAAAACGAGAAAATTAGCCGTTTAAAATTTTCGGAACGTTATTTTTTATATTTTTCTTTAAAATATATGCGTAAAATACACGAAAATCCGTAAAAAAAACTTCAAATAATTTTTTAAAACCATTTTTGTAAATGAAATGTTTATAATTTTAATATACTATGTGCGTGAACTCGAGTCACCAATACTAAATAATTACCCCATACCACACCGCTCCGCACCACACCGCTCCGCACCACACCGCACACCACAACGCACGGACGGTAAAATTATGTACAGCGCCGCAACGCATGGTAAAACTTCGGGGCCATTTCGGCCAACAGAACAATACTATGCACCAAATAATGAATGACATTATTAAAATTTTTAATTAAGATTTAAAATATTACATAATAATTATACAATTTTCACAAATAAAAGGTTTTTCATTTCCTTTTTTAATATTAATTAAAAAAAAAAAAAGAAATGAGAATCGAGATGAACATGATAAACACTAATTCCAATATTCAAAGCAGAAAAAAAATCTTCACGAAAAAAAAATTAGAATTATTTTTTATTATATTCTTTCCTGAGTCTCTTCAAGCAATTAAAAAAAATATAAGTATAAAACTATAAAAATCCTATTTTTAATAACTAATCCTCTATCCTATCTATTCTATCATCTACTTATTCTAACCATCTAATCTATCTATTCATCTATCCTATCTATCTATCTATCTATCTCATCATATCCTTCTGTTTGTCTTTTCTATGTATCTAGTGATATCTATCTAATCTATCTATCTAAATCTATCCTATCTATTCTAATCTTACTCTATCTAATATTAATATTTTGACCTCATTCTATCTATTTATTTATTTGTTATATCTATCATGTTTAACTGTTATCTTTTT
This sequence comes from Trachelipus rathkii, assembly GCA_015478945.1. Taxonomy (NCBI): domain Eukaryota; kingdom Metazoa; phylum Arthropoda; class Malacostraca; order Isopoda; family Trachelipodidae; genus Trachelipus; species Trachelipus rathkii. Next base: position 8,886 of record JABUQX010033243.1, read on the forward strand.
TCTACCTCAAAATCATATCTATCTATGCTATCTAATCTATCTATCTAATACTAATCTATTCTATCATAAAATAACTAATCATCTATAAGTTAAACCGAAGCTGAAAATACGCCACCCTCTAACTTCACTACGAATTCGAATTTAACAAACTCGCAACACAACATTACTTTATTATATATATATATTATATATATATATATAATAATATATATTCATTATATATCAATATACTTATAATACATATAAATATACCCATAATATATTAATAACCACTATGATTATATAGTATCATACGATATCATATATATATAATATATACATATATATACTATATATATATAACAATACCCACATCAACACATAATTTATAAATAACAAATAATACACATATAAATATATTTTTAATATACCCTATATAGATATATATTATATATATAATATATAGTATATATATATATATATATATATATAAATATAAATTATATATACTACCAATACCATTATATATATATATATATATATATATATATATTATAATATATATATATATATATTATATAAATATATATAACTATCATATATATATAGACAAGCATAGAATAGATAGCGCATATTCGACGTCACATTCCTTCTACTCAAAACATTCCTTAATAAAAATCTTCTCAATTTAATATTACCCTTAAGGTCATCCTCTCATCTCTCTCTCTCTGCCTCTCTACTCTTCTCTCTTCTCTCATCTTCTCTTCTCTCTCTCCTCTCTCCCTCTTCTCTCTCTCTCATTCTCCTCTCCTTGTAGAGATCCATGTGATCGCTAGTGTAAATATTTAATTCAGTTCTAACTAAATGAATAATTTTTCATAATATTGATCAAGCATAAAGTTTGTATCCAGATATTTCGATGACGTGTAAAATTCTTTTAAAGATATAGTATACAATAATTACCTTATAATACCAACCTCAAACACTATACCACTACTATATACCATAATATATATTTTTTATTTTTTTTACCATTGACTATAGATAGTGGCAACTGGCAAGTAATTAATTAACCTCACCCATAATATATATTGATCTAACTCTTTTTACATTTATTTAGGCTAAGTAGAGCCTAAAATTTGTGTTTACCATCTCTCCTCGGCTAGGCTCTTCCACCCGTCAATTGGACCAGTATCTTCTCCCTTCTGACCCCGAAACTCTTGATGCTATAGCGCTCTAGAAAACTATTTCTCGGCCGCTCAATGAGTTCTCCAAATTGTAGTCTTGAGTTATACCACTAACGGTAGGGTTCACCCCTGTTCAGTGAATGCGAACTAGCACTTCTTCCATTTGGCCTCAAAACTTGTTCTTCCAGAGAGCTATCCACAAATCGTGTTGCTAGGTCATACGATTCCAATCTGGTTCCAGGAGTTCTGCAACAAAAAGAGACATGTTTCTCTAAAATTCTAACTAAAAATATAATTATTGTTGACATCAAAGGGTTCCCTATAAATTAGTAGCCAAGCGGAGAGGTCTTTCTTCATATAAATCCGAGCTGTCTCTATATTCAAACTTTTGACCAGACTTAATTCTAGTTGCAATCATTTTAATCATATTTTATACATATATTTAAATTTATATATAGGAAATATATATGTATTTAAGAAAAACTATATATAGTATATATATATATATATATATATATATATATATATATACATATATATAATTATAATATATATATGATATTAATCAATATATATATATATATATATACTATACATACATATAAGTATATTAATTATATTAAGTATACTATATATATATATAACTATATATATATATCATACATATATATATATATATTATATAATATTAATATATAATTAATTATATATTATATATATAATATAATTCTTAAACCCTATTGGCATAAAGCAAACGTAATAAACTTAAAATGAATGTTTATTTTAAACAATAGCTAACATTTTTTAAACATATTAAATTTTGTTTTCATGAGCGTTAATGTATCATGCAACAGTCTTTCGCTTCTGTCATTTACGAAGGCTCTTTAAGAGCTTCATATAGTTTCACAATACCTCTCAGCGAAAAGCACTACTAATACAAAATACGTCTTGAAGTAGATTTATTCTCCTTAATATAAATTCTACTCACTCACTAATCTAATGTATAAATCACATATATATATATATATATATAATATACTATTATTATATAACTCATATATATATATTATATATATATATATTAATTTATATACTATTAAATAGTAATACTATATATATATATATATAATCACCATAATTATACTATATAAAATATTATATATATATATATATATATATAATATATATATATAATATATATTATATATATATAATATACTATGATAATAATAAACCATACCTATATACCCTAAATATATATATATATTAATCAGTAAATAATAATATATATTATAAACATATATATATATATTATTATATATATATATATTTTATAACTACTATATATATAGCATCATAATATATATATAAATATAAATAACTAACCTCACCCAACTATACGTATATAATAATACTAATATATTATATATTAAATATACCTAACTATATATAATATATATATTATATAGATTTATATATAACTATACTTACGTAATACTATATACACTATTGATATATATATATCACCTAATAACATATATACCTCATATATATAAACCCTATATAACTATATATACTAACCTATATATATAACTATATATATATACTAATATATACATATATATATATACATACTACACAACCCCATATACCTAATAATATATATATATACTATATATATATAATATACATCACTTATATATTTTAAAATATACAATATATAGTATATATATTACTACATAGTATATATAATATATAAAATACTAATATAATATAATATAACTATATATATACTATAATAATATATATTTATATAAAACCAAATAAATATACTATAATATAATATATAACTACCCTAAGGAACTAAATATACTATATTATATAATATATATATTACCTACTAATAGTATATATATATATATATATAAATATATATAATATATATATATATAATATATATATATATATATATATATATATATATATATATATCAATATTATAATATTATATAAATAATATATCATAATATTATACTATATATATATATATAAATACATATATACATATATATATAAATATCTTTAATATATAATATCTATATATTTGTAAAGTAATGAAAGTTCTTCTCATTTGATTTGGAAAGTTCTGATAGCAATGTAATGTACTTCTTCACGATATTGAAAGTGAATAAAGTAATGTAATGTACTACTGTTCGATACTGGAAATATATATACTAATCTAATCTAGTACAGTAATGACTACTTCTATTACATGTAAATCATGTAATTATCACACGTTAGATATGAGAAGTTTCAAAGTAATACAATGTAATAAATCTAAATATACTAACAGATTATATATACTATTTAGACCTAACTTAAGACGCTTTTCCCACAAAAGTTAAAATTATTATAAGAGCTTATTTTTAACATTTAAAATAGTAGTAGTATAGGTTACGATAGATAAAAGTCAAGAACTAAAATACTGAAAATAATACTCGAAAATATTGTTAAATAAGTCCCTTATCCTGAACATCACAAATTAAGGACTTGACGGTAATATTATTCTGACAATAATGAACCAGACATATGAGGAATCTAACTGAATAAATACCCCGAATTTGGGAGCCTTTAACCTGAACTAAATAACCCAGACAGATGTTGTCTGTATTCTCACTAAAAAAAATATCTAGCAATTTTCTATAAATTTAATTTGAAAAATATTAGATAAGGTTTACAAAAGTGATAACCTGGAATAAAAGACAAGAATGTCTTAGAAATTAATTCTAGCCTCTTTAACAACAAACCAAGAATTTGTTTTACTTTGATGAAAGACACTAATTTACACACAGAATTTCTGAAATTTACCCTGAAATAACTAAACCCAGATTTTTAAATTTAAACCGCTGAAACTAGTACAACCATATTATCATATTAACCTGAAACTATAAACCAACAAAGTAATTAGCGAAAGATGAAAGGATAAGCCACATATTGTTAGGATAGTGAACTGTAAATACAAAATAAAAGTAGATTTTCATATTAAACTTGAAAATAATTAAACCCACGAAAATTTTTAATAACTTAAACATGAAATAATAACCAACCCACACGGATTCTTCATAATTAACTTGAATAATAAAAAAACAAAAAACCCCCCAAGGAAATTTTTATTATTAATTTACCTGAAATAATAAACCAGATTTTTATTAATTAACTTGAAATAATGAAACCCAGAATTTTATATAATTAGTATTAGAATTAGTATTAATGATTGTTGCATATGAACTGGTATTAATGATAGTAGAACTAGAACTGATATTAGTGGTAGAACTATTGGGATTTCGTATTTAGTTAATGGCAATACATCATTAGAGTGTGGTCTTTCTGGCCTTTCTAACCTATATTTGAGGTCTTAAAATTATTTGAAATAATATACCATTTGGGCAAAAATTAAACATTCAAATGACATATTTATGGGAAAAAATTAATACTCCTAAATAATGGTTATTCCCAAGAATTTGGTAATGCAATAAAATAGTATCCCAGCTAATATAATACCCCAGAGTCTAGGTAATTTGCCATAAAATAATAATTTGTTATATTTGGTTAATTGACATGAAAAAACAGCTTGTGCAATTTGGTATGCCATAACCAGGTGATAGTAAACCGAAATATTTGGGTAGTTAGCCAGGAACAAAACGCCAGATTTGTAATTAAACGATGTATAAACACCCAGAATTTGAGATAATTTAAAATTCCAAATAAAATATTGATTTTGATTTTGTAGTTATCCTATCTCACACCTCTACTGCTACTTCTCTCTAGCTCAATGGAACATCTATAAAAAGTAAAATATAATATAGAAAACTGTATATATATATTAGTCAATGTACAGGACCTACCATGGCTCACAAAGAATCGGACACATCTGGAGTTGAAAAAAATTCAACTATCATGGGTGTGTCCTGGCCTGTACATATTTTGAATGTCAGGAAAATTAAATTATTAAAAAAACATCTCTAACTAGACCGCGAAAGACCCGCTTTTATTACGTAAAATAAATAAAAATAAAATTTTACTGATAAAATATATATATATATATATATATAATATATATATATATATATATATAATACAATAATACTATAATATCATATATAATATATATCAATATTATAATATATATAATATACTATAATAAACAAACAAACAATATAAATAATAATATACATCATATATAATATAATATATTACTTATTATACTATAATATGATTTATTACATATACTCCTTTCATGAAGCGTAGGCTTACTTAACATTTAATGAATATATTTTATGATATTGAGCAAATATCGATATCATAATTTATAACTGTTTTCAAACTGTATCGAAGCGATCGATATTATCGAAAATCAATATATTGAAAAAAATAACTAATTTCTTGGAGCCCAGATCAGTGAAAGTATGGCAGATGAACAGTTCTAGTGTATTCGTCATTAATTTCATTGAGTAGTGTGATAGGTTATGAGAAGTATAGATATATTGAGAGTACCTATACTATTAATTAATCCCTATACCTCTATTATAAGTCCTATCAGTTTTCAAAATAGCCGCAATCAGATTGTTATAATTGTTATGCTTTTTTCTTAGTGAAGAATGTCTATAATTTTTGCTTATTCACATGCACAAAGTGGTTTTAAGCTATCTATTAGGTGTTTTTAATACGTCTTTAGTGGATATTTTTTCTTATATACAGTATATCGAATAGCAACGTAGGAATAAATTGATCCTCTACCGAACTAAGGACATTAGCCAGTATGTAATACATAATAGCTTCTGAATAAACTTAATAATTCTCTTTACAAACTAAATTCCTTTCAAATACTGAGCTTAATATAACTCCCCCTTCCTTCAGACAAGATTATGATAAATTATTGAAAAGAACAAATAGAGAAATAAAAATGTGATTCGAAATTTTAAAAATGTATAAAACAACTTGTTGCGAAAGAAAAAACATCAAGGTGTAGAGTTTTGGTACCAATAGGTTAAAGTTTGAAATTTAAATTGATCTAATTGCATATTCTCTCGCATCTATTCTGTTAAAAAGCAAAATCATCACAAGAAATCTGAAATCAAAGCTCGAAGAAAGCTTTCTAATAATTCTTCATCGTGTATTAAACTAACTCACTACTAGTTTTTAAGGCTTAAAATCCCCAGTCCATAACTCTTCAGCTTCTACCTAGTGCATTGCCTCTAATGAGTTATCAGTGAATGACTCCCAATCCATATCGTCATCAACATTATTTGCTTTTCTAGGGACGGTCCAAGCTTTAAAATACGACTGTGTCTTTTCGTAAACAATGGCAGTAAAAGGCTTTTTACACAATGGACAGGACTACTAGTGCTTAGACCATTCTTTCAAGGCATTCTAAGACAAAATGGTATGATAATTCAAACTTAAAGCCTTCGGAACAGCACCTACTCCAGTATAAGTTTTCTAAGCAAATAGAACACCTACTATCATTGTCCTATCATTATTATTCATAATATTAAGACAAATGGTTTAAACTAGACATTTGTAGCCAAGGTTTGATCCTGTAACAATAACCAACATGGAAATTCAGTAAAATTAAGTAATTTTCTTGGCACAATAATGAAAAATTTTCAATCAGTTTATAGCTTTAATTATTTTTCCATAAATTGAAAGTTTACAAATTTAATATTTATAATCAATTTAACAATTAAGTTTGTCAAAAATTTAAATATAATAAAAACTTCCCACCTTTTTATAAAATTACGACTTAAATACTAACAAATGTAACAAATTACAAATTGCAAATTATTCAAGAGGCTATTTCTCTTCATCATTGCTGTCAATCTATTTTTTCAAAAAAAGCACATCCAATTAGAATTTTCCCAATCTCGGACATACAGCTATTCAATGCAAGCCCTTGAGATAATTTCACCCGACTCGCAGTGTGTGTGTGTCAGCGTATCCTTGATCAATAGAGATAGACATTGTTGTACAGTTCTATATCGTCTACCATCAGTACTTCAGAGGATCTGGTACGGATCTGTGTATAGTCTAGAAGTTGATTTAAGCAATACCACCGCTATCGTAGCCACATCTGGACCTTTCGCCTTTAGAAGTCGCTTCCGAGTCGCTTATATTAGTATTCTCGGCTGATACTATTATCTTGTCTTATATGATATTATTATATACTCTCTATTAAATATATATATTATATATATAATATAATAATAATATAATATATAATATATATACTATATGATATATATATATATTATAATTATATATATGATATATATATATATTATATATAATATACTTATATATATATATATATATATATATAATATATATTAAATATATAACTATATATATAGTATATATATATATAATATAGTATATATAATATATATAATAATTTATTTTAATAAATTAATTTTATACAATAATAAATTATATATATATTTAAATAATTTTTTATATATATATATAGTTTATATATATATACTATATAGTATATACTCATATAATAGCTATATATATAGAAGAAAGAGAGAGACGAGATGAGAGAAGGAGACGATGAGCACGGAGAGAGTAGAGAGAGAGCGAGAGTATGCTAATTTATAAGCTTCTAGGTTAGATTTTTATAGGTTAGATTAGGTTAGTTAGGCAACGTGTTAGGTTAGGTTAGCATAAAAAATCCCACATAATAGCAGCTTTATTTATAATAATGATTTTAGATATGATAAAATATTAAAATTCTTTTAAATTACTATTATACTAATATCGATATAATATGTAATATATATATATAAATAGTTTTAATTAAATCTAATTTTTAATTAATATAAAAATCTATTTAATATATTATATATTAATATATATATCATATATATAAAGAAAGACAATAAATATTAATGCCATTAATATTTAGGACTGAAAACTGCACGTACATTACTTAGATGCTTTAAAAAACTTAAATTTTAAATAAAAAAATTAATATCCCATTACGAAGAGGGAATTTCAGAAAGCAAAACTTTTTTTATCATACTTTTATAAATAATAAAATAATTAAAAGAGGTTTCAAATTTAATTTTGGGTGATTAAGTATGACTTTCGGCTCACTCTGTTCCTTTGTATTTATTTATACAATTATTTTTAATTAAGAAAGTTTTTTCTTATGAGCTTTTTAAATAAATGTTGAAATATTTTAAATAATTTAAATTGCTATTTTTTTTCTATCGTACCACGATTTCCACGCAGCATTTGCATTATTTTATAAGCAAGTTATTTTTTTTCAAAGAAATCTTCCCTCACTATTAGTATATAATTCCATTATAAACTTTATATATTTGCTGTATGTGTTAACACCTTTTACATAAGTAGTAGTAGTATTTTAATTGTTTCGAATTAAAAATTTATGAGAATTATAAAATTACATAAGTAGTGATGTACAGAAATCGGGGATCAAATGAGTACCGCCGCTCTGACGTCACTAAAGCTCCACCCTTTTGTGTTTGTTTTGTTTTTTGGTGTCTGGTTAAGCGCTGACACACGCAGCATAACAGGGGGATCATGAATGTCATAATTTTAGCTTTTGTCTTCTGTGTTGAGAGACTCACCACCACGCTGCTCACCAAACCACCCCACCATACCCTACCTCATATAAATATATTAATAATTATATATATATATATATTTATATATATATAACTATATATATATATATTATATAATAATATATATATTATATATATATACGTTAATAATATATATAGTATATATCACTTATATCAATTTAATATTATTTAATAACTAATTTATTTAATGGTTAAATATATTTTTAATTTTAGTTATTTTATATACGCTAATTATTTTTTATTTAAATTAAATAGTTGTTGCTTTTAAATAATATTGCAGCCCCTTGGTACCAAATAAAGGAAAATTTCTTCCTAAAGATCGACTTTATAGAATAATTAATCTTTGCTGTTTAACCGCTTGTAACTCAAACTAGGGTTAGATTCCGTACTGTAAACCAATCTTTTTATTTTTCAAAGGCGTTTTAACTCATCTAATCTGCGGAAATTTTTATCAGACCTTTTTCCCGGCTATTTTACCTTTTTGAAGCATTTTTTCATTATTCATTCTTCGCCCATATTACAATATATATATACATATATATTAATAATATTATATAATATATATATATAACTATATATGATATATATTATATAATATATTATATTATATATATAAGTATATATATATATATATACTTATATATATATATCAAGTATAGGTATCCGTATATACCTTATATAAATACACTATATATATATTACATATTAATATATATTATACTTATATATATATATTATAATATATATATATATATATATATTATACTATTTATAACATAATATATATAAATATATATATACCCTATATTATTATATATATATACAGTGTAATATATGTGTATATATGTATTATATATTATAGTTATTATATATCATAATTATGATTATTATTTTTATTACCTATATTACATATATATTCATTAAAAATAATAATATTACTATATTACATAATGTTATTAAATATAAATCTTTCATATATTATATTATCTTATTCACCATTAAATTTCTAGTCCATTCCGTCTTACTTTATTCTATATACTATATACTGAATTGTACCTATATATATATATTATATATATTATATCAATAGTACTTTCTACCATATTATATGTAATATACCTCACTTAA
>JABUQX010033245.1:0-24725 GCA_015478945.1 Trachelipus rathkii
TAATACTAGTTATTTATGTTGTGTTGCTTGTCATGGATAAATATATTTATATATATATATACTATATTATATGTGTATATTATATAACATACTAGTTGAAACTTAATATATTATATGTATAGGTCCTTTGTGTTTGAAAAAACTTATTTTAATTGAGCCTTACCTAATACTAGTGCATGCTATAAATCCATAGATAATTATTAGTTAATTTCAGCTTAAGGCCCTTCGTCTACATATGAATGCTTTACGCATACGAGGTAATAAGAAGCAGAAATGATTTCTCCCCTTCTTATTCATACCCCATATCTCTTTAGAGAAAACTTAAAAACTCAATGGAACAGTTCACAAACCCATGATCAAGATAAGGTTCATTACGAAACTTTTCCATGACCCAAACCGTCGAATCTTGAAGGTCTTGCGTTTGAACATGGTTATGTAATTGAAATCCATTATATATTTATTACACAAGACTTGGACTACCGATCGGCACGACTGAGTCGTTATCAACTTTGGCAATGACAGTCACCTGACCGGGAAAATATTTTATTGTAAATATCAGCCGTACAGGGAATTATTACGGACCATATTTGGGGTGGCGAAGAGAGATGAGATCGCCTTTGAAGGATCATTCCAGTCCGCGTGATTAAGCATCTTTTACCCAAATTCAAAGTAGTAGCTACCGTGGTCATGATAGCTAAAGGCAAAAGGCGCTAACAACCGAACATCACTGATGTTTTTTGAAAACCCGATCCATTCGAGCCCACAAAAATTCTAGTTTTAAAACAGCGTTACATTAGTAAAGGTTCACCTAGAGAAAGGCGATGTACGGTTGCCTTGCAAACCATCGTATTGTTTACCAAAGTTTAGGTGGCTTGTACCATAGAAATATTACATCATATGCAATAGAGAAAGAGGCCAGCAGAAGCATTAGCTAAAAAAATGTGGTAGAATGTAGTATGGAATATACAGATTCTTCTCCATGAGTAACCTGCTGATTTTGGAAAACCAAAAAATTCGGAGAAGCGGTCCGAACAAATGCTCCCGTTAGTCCGTATTCCGTCCGTCTGAAGGCTAAGTCGGGAGTAAAAATCCTTTTAAGCCATCTAACGAGAACAGAAATGACCCCTTATACATTATAGGTCATGATGTATACGAATCTAAAACATCATGATATATAATTCATTTACTAATTTACACTATTATAGATCATGGTTAAGGTGTGAAAAGATATGTTTTGAGAATATTAACCAAGAACAAGCTATACCTAAAGGGCGTTATTATGAATGGTTATCTTTGGCAACCTATTGCTACACCCTTTCAACAACAGTCAAACTATAGCACATAAATTAGGACTGTAACATTATGGATGGTCAGACAATGTTCTATATACGATAAGTGTTCAAGTCCTCATCTGGCCACGATGGTATATTCCAATGAATGTGCGAAGTTAATGAGATTGATAATACTATGGTAATGCATTTACTTTTAAAAACATACATTTCAAGATAATAATTACGTGTAAGAAAATTAGAACTTTTTACAACTCTGGCCTTGTGGGCAAATTAAAGGGCTGATCCGCCACGTAGTTCAAACCACGATGCACAAAGCGCCTTTTGTCAACTATATAAAGAAAAAAATACTGCCGTAAAGAAGGACGAATTTTTACATGTCTCAAACATGAAAAAGACAAAATTTAAAAAAAAGAAACTAGAAAAATATTGGATCCGGTGGCTTATACATGTTACTATGATATCGAGATCATACCAGGAAGATAAAGGATTCCATGACGATAAACAGGAAAAGAATAACTAGAATTTGCAATACCTATTTACTGGTATGCCAAGATGATATGCGAAAATTTGTGACAGACTAAGGAAGGTGTACAAGTTATGTTCACTATTGTGGTCCAAGAACAAATTTTAATTTAGAGACCGAAAAACACCTGTACAATCAATTATAGAACTTTCGAGGTGGGAGTTTCCAGAGAAATTCCTAAAGTCAAAAATGTAATTGTTGGCTCAGCATAATGGCGGGAAAATTTTGATATCATCAGTTCGCTAGTTATATGCGATCGAGGTACTGACACACCCAAGTTCGAAATCTATCAGCATAAATTTGCCGAATAAAAGAGGCAAATTAAAATGAATTATCATAATGGGATGACGAAAGGAAATATACACTTCAGGGATACATTGCTTTTCACAGCATGTGCATTGAAAAGCTTGCCTAAATGCTTGATCGGAAGCGTGAAAAAACAATTCCAAAGGTAAGTTGTCCAAATACTTTTTAACCTCATTTTAAATACGTTGAATATATAAAGGACCTCATTCCGATAAGACAATTCTTCGAGCGGACCTTCGTTTAGAGCAAACAATTTAAGAATTGAAGCAATACTATTAGAAAGTTTATACGTAAAGAATACAATATTTATTGGAAGAATGTGTGAAAGTACCGTGCACAAGATGGTAATATACTAAGAAAATGTTTTTAGAAGTTTAAGTTGGTCAAATTTTCTTTAAAGAATTTGATATAGATCTGTCTAGATAACAACACAACCAATGTGCATTTAATTTATGCGTTACACGTTCATAAAAACGCTAGTTTTATTTGCCATGATGAAAACAATCATTTACTATTCAGCGTCGAGATCAGAACCTCTAAATCGCTCTATTCACCTACGAAAGCAAATCGCATGGTCTCCTTTCCTGTAGCAAGAAAAATATGGCAACAACTATAGACATGGTGGTTAAAAGGCATGCCGTAACCGCATCTGGATGAGAAAGCGTTAAAAGTAAGAGAACAAGTGGCTTTACGCCTGATGGGTTTGTTAATGTAAAAAGAGTCGAAAAACTGCGTTCCTGCATACCATGGTTGTGCATTGGCATCTATGACATAACAGATTGCGCAAATACAAGAAATGCGAAATGTTGCCAAACGGTTATCGGCTGGTGACCCTTACAAATCCTCACCATGAATACAAAGAAGATGGCTATATAAAAGAAGCCAGGGTTTAATGATATGACGCTGTGGGAATTAGTTGAATGGAAACAGTCAGAGACACCAAATCATTCACGATCCTGATCCATACCCGGATCGGAAAACACTAAAGCAAGCATTAGCGGCCGCACGCTATACTCAGACCGTCCTTAGCGACTTCAGCGTGCCTTCCTTGCCTGTCAAGACACCCGCCAGCTTCAAATAGCGTACCCACATCATTGTTTGGAGGGCCGCAGCGAACCCATTCGTACGGCCATCTACCTCCACACACATAGGAACTTGCAAGGGATCATGTGATTATAGACTATACATCCTTTTACCCTTATGTTCAGATAAACGAATTGAAAACACCCTTGTGGCCCGCCCCTGAAAGAAACTGAAATAGGCTCCACCCCTAACTCACAGTACCAGACATTGGAAGCTCCATCTAAGAACGGTCCCTATTCAATTGATCAAGACTACTTCGGGCGTCCCTGGCGTGTGTGTAGCTTAGCCGCTTAAGTCACCCTGTCGTCTCCCTCCGTCTCAAGCTGCACCTGCCTCTCACGAGAGCCCGGCGCCTCGCCCGTCGCGCCTACAACCGCACACCCACCGAGCCTGCCACTACATCTAGCTCAATATTGCCCACTCTGTGCTGCCTAGGAGACATCTCTGCGACCCTCTCTCCCGTGCGCTCGACCTCTGAAGACACGAAGTTTGTCTGTGCGAAATGCCAATCCATGAGCCTCCACCCGAACTGAACCGTGCTATTGAAGGTGTGATTACACAACACCTGCATTCTTCACCGTAGAGATGCGCGTGGTACGACCTGACATCTACGATACTATTTGCACAAGTTCCTGGTCACTCTCCGGAGCCACGGTTTGGTTATGGAGGTACTCTCGGCTCTCTCTTAAACCAATGAAGAAGCGGAGAAAGTGATGCGGAGCGCCGCGCAGAATAATATCTTCATCGAAGACGATCCTGCTCTCGCGCCCTAAAACTAAAGAGTTGCGTCCGTTCTTTTCAGAGAAAAGGATAGGTTCCCCCGCGCCACTGCTCGAACGCTTTGATCATTAACGAATTATTAAGAAAACCCTGTGAAAGCGGACTCAATTTAAAACGTCCATGTACGTGAAAATATATCTTGGGCGAAAATTTGCACAGTGTAATATGGTATTATAAATAAGAATGGTTGTTAGTGACACCTGATAAAAAAAGTATCGGGAAACTAAATCACATCCAATGTGACGAATGAAGTCACTAGCGTTATTCCACTAGGCAGTAAATATGTTGTAACAGTTGTCAAAAATGCACTATCCGAACGCACGTCAACTGCTTACAAATATTCCGTTATTGCGCATCGTACGACTGCATATGCCACGTAAAACAAGTTTATTACGAGCTCCTTACAAGTCAAAAAACGGGCATCTAAAGCAAAATACTGTCACATAACAGACTCGTTGCCATATTTTGAGTCTCTGGAGAATAACGATGAGTGTATGTGAAAAACAGGATAACCTTCTTTAACTTGCGACACCCCTTTCACCACTGAGTCACTAACCTAGGGATGAAGTATCAATAGGAAGCCAGCCAAAAAATACTAAGGTTGCTGGAGTTCAATACCGGCCCCGATTCAGATTTATGGTGTGTAGTTGTGTGACATAGAGCGCGTATATTCGATTTAGTGCCTGTTTGGTAAGAATAACAATGAAACCGCAGAAGATGCGGCTTGGAAATGATAAAAATCTCATAGTTGTTAGAAGGAACACAAAGGTCTATAACAATTCAATAAATAAGGATAACCAAAGGATTATCTAGGTAATTTTTGAAAATAAATATCTGTTAATAGTCCGACTTATCACTCTCTAGTTTGTGGCCGAGGGAACAAAACGTGAATGACTCCATTCCATACTTTAAGAAAAAGATGGCGAGAGAATGGACGAGAATATGATTTATTTTGGATTTTTTGGAATTTAATAAAAAAATAATATAATCAGTTTTTTGATATATATATTTTATGAAATGTTTATTTGGAGAATTTTTTGGATATTTATTTTGGGATTATTTTTGAGAATTCATAGACGTCTAACTTAGTACAGAATAATAATAATTTTTTAGTTAAACATACATTTTTTTTAGTTTTAATATAATTTAAATTATTTTTAACCCTAGTATATACCTATGATTACTATATATATCTGTAAAGTTTATATCAAAATCTATAAAATTAAGGGCATTAATAAGTATTACTATTGACTTAACATAAAATGTAATACACATAAGAAATTACTAAATAGATAGTGTTATTGGTTTCTGACAATAATGATAAATATATCCTACAGTAAATCCTCTGCTGACATCAGAAATAATATAAATGAGTACCACATGTTTGAGGAACACTATGATTCTTTTTTAGCTATTGAACCATTACTTCTATAAAGTGTAGATAGATATTTTAGAGAACAGAAAAATTGAAAAGTATAGCAAACTATGTTGAAACCACTAATTTCTCCCTATAGTGGAAAGCTATGAAAAATAGTTTTTATATATTTAAAAACATATGATATATCTAATATTCTACTCTGATATATGAACGCAGAGTAATCACGTATATACAAATTCTGTACAACAAAAAAAGTAAAATAAAATTCCCAAACCATTTATATGGTAGAGAAATAATACACAAAATCATAAAAGATATTTTCAAATACTAATGCATCACAACAACAACCGAGAACTGGGAAGAAAGAGAAGGAAAGAGAAGCAAATGATAAATATAAATATAAATATCACTTTAAGTTTTAACTTTGCACTAGAGAAAGTAAGAGGATCTAATTGTTACACAGTGTGAGACTTAACTTCGTTTCCATCACGAGCACAGGTTTTCAGTTTTCAATTTTAAAAACTATTTTTCATGATAAAAATCAGAATTTAGTATGGGAGTTTTTTCATACAATTTAGATTATTTGCGTATATTACTTATCAATTTTTTCTTGTTTAACTCGTTTAGCTTTGAAATGTTAGTTAAAATGGTATTATAACTGATATAACCATAATGTAGCAGAGATTCACAGGTAGTTTGAAACCAATATATATAAGATTTTTTATTATGATTTAAGTTATAATATATAAAATATTTTGTATTTCAGGTTAATTTATTATATCTCTCATCTATTCCGCACTTATAATCACTCTATAATAGCTTATTTCATATGTTAATAGTATTATACTATAATACTATATTTCACCATTCGAATGATAGAAGTGACATTATATATTATTTAATTATTAAAAATATATTTAAAATATATATATATTTTATATATAATATAATATATTATATATAATATATAATAATATTTAAATATTAATAATATATATAATATAATATATATTAATATATATATAATATAATATATTAATAATATTATTATTAATATAATATAAATTATATATATATTATATATATATTATATATATACTAAATTAATAAATATTTATATATATATATTATTAATATATATATAATATATATAATAATTATATAAATTATTAATTAATATATAATAGATATTATTATAATATATATACATATTATAAAATAATAGATGAATTAGTAGTTAAATTTGTTTGATTACAATGTTTTTCAAACTTTGACCAGGAAGCAAACATAATTATATATGAGAAATGTAGCGGGAACAACGAAGAAGTTACCCCTAAGTCAACTAAGACTACACGAGTCAATCCCTCCTACCCTCTCCAACAAAATACGTCATATTATTTCAATTAAAAACTGCATGATGAGAAGCCACATCTATCCACAGGGTAGCCAGCAAGATAGTCAAAGGGTTAAATGGGTTTTTCAGAAAATTTCGAAGACTTTTACACGTTTAAGTAGATGATACAGAGCCCGAAAATGTACATTGCAGATCTCTACTGTAATGACATTCATCTATTGAGGATCCGAGAACTGAAGTAAAACGAAACAGTTATCTGAATAGAAGTTGTATTTGATTTTCACTCACCACTACACGAACCGTATAATTTTTTTTGGAAGATTGGCTACCCAAATTAAAGAGGAAATTCAGTTGTGAATGGTTGGAGACATATTCACCTTGCTGACATACTCCAGGCGCCTAAGGGACATATATATAGCATAGTTTTTGTTTGTATTCTTAATTTCCACCAAATTTGGTCAAGAGAGGTCCTAGCTCTTTATATTAGTGATAAATAGACATTTTCACTAATAATTATAAAATGTACAGATTTAACATGTGTTTTGTAATGATACAATAATAATAGACACACAGAAGTGGCAAATAAAACTGCTGAGCTATATAGAAAGCTTGCTATAAGAGATGATATTTACTATTTAGATGCCTATCAGGAGCTGGGTCGGTAAGACATCCAAAATCTAAAAGTTTAATTGCGATACTTTTTTTTATTTCTTCGTCCGATGAAGATCACATTTTCGTAACTTGTATAATGTCCGGGCTGACTGTTTGAATTTTTTCGGCGGATGGATATTTTTTTAATCACTTCTTTAACTGTCTATATTATATTACTAAAAGAAAAAAAATTTGACAGAAATAATTTTGAAATAAAGTCTATATTGTTTTATTTTGTTGAAGTTTTGTTCCAAGAACAAATCCCCAAAACCTAGGATGCACATATTATACATGAAGAAATTATTCATTAAAGTAAAAATATATGTGCTATTCATTCCCCCGAGACTACTAATATATGTACCTATACTGAAAATTTTCATTTACACCTTCGACCTCGACAAAGCCGTTATCTATTTCTTAATGTAGACTATATTCTGTAAAAAAATGCCCTTTTTAAATAATCCCAAAAAATTTATGGGGGTTTGGAAATTAGACAACGCTGTGCATAAACAAAAAACTCAAATAATCGAAAATATGGTTAACTAATTCTTATTACTATTATGTCATGGATATACTAAACATGAACAATTACTAATATGTCATAATATTACATCTTATCATACAATGAACCATATGTCATAGAACATAAAAATTTAGGGATGGTAGCGGTTTACGATTAGTTGTGTGGATAAAAAACAGTTGATAGGTATGAAAACCATAATATATTATATTAATAATTTATTGAACAGAAAATACAACAAACACAGAAAAACATATACCGAGAGTAAAAATAATAAACGGTATATTTGAGGGGGCAATTAAATGGCTTAAAAGTTTATAGTTGCTTTATGAAATTATACATTTGTATTTGAATCACAAAGGTATATTACAATATACGATATAGTATAGTATATATATATAGGTATATATATTAAAGTAGTATATTATATATATAGTAGTATATATATATATATAAATCGGCTGAATATATATCCGTATAATTTATTATGTATTATTATTTTTATGTATATATATTATATATATAGCTATATAATATATAAGTCTGTAGATAACGATAGTATTGTTCTTATTCACTGCCTTCCTTAAATACTTTATTAATCGGTGTCGTGATCGTGTCAAGAAACTACAAATGGCTACAAGGGGAAGAGAGGAATATAAATATTTGGCCTCACGCAGGAATGCTGTGTCCCAATGTCTTACTAGCGAGAAAGTGGAAAGAAAAAAAAGAAATGCTCAAACTACAGATACTTAAAGGTATTTGCTTTTTTTTTTTTTTTTAGCTACAGAGTTGAACTTGGGGGTATACCGCACCGATGCAGGAGTCGGGGTCTCTCGGCCTTCCGGGGAACTAGCGGGGTAGGACTAATTCCTCCCTCCGGGAGGGGAGGGTCTCCGGAACCCCCGCTTTGGGTGTCGCGGGGGTTTTGGGTGTCGCGGGGTCTCCTCCGCCCCTCCCCTAACGGGACTGGGTATGAAAACGTCCCCCCCTGTGATTCCCCTCCCGTCGCTCGAGCCCCCTAATTGCCGTGTAATACCTTGTGATGCGGCAGCAACTATATATATATATCCATATATGGGTGAAAGGATGTTAGGGATTCAATGAGACAACTCGTGGATCGTGGTTAGGATGAGACGGCTATTATCACTATTGCGTAAGACAAGTGAGAGATGAGCAGCTTGTTATACAGCAGGTCCGGATAGTTCTCTATAGCTGAAGTATAATCGAGTATACGTTCTGTGGTACTAGAATCATACCGTATGGCGAGTCATGTAAGAGTGGGATCCAATATTCTAATAATGTATCGATGTCAACCGATTACGTCTTGAGTGTGCTGGCCTACTAGAAGAAGTAGCTTGTACAGTCTGGTGCATTTGTCAGTGGAGCCTCAAGTGAATCGTATCCGAGAGAGGGACTCGAGTATGCGACAGCTCTTAGTGATTAGGTACTGAGTAAGGTTTGCATACTCTAGAGCTACCTCGTGAGGCAGTGAGGGCGTCGGTTAGAGTGTTATTGTCATTCAGCGTATCTAGGTATTGTCAGGCGCAAAAGTGAAGTCGGGGAGATAGCGTCGGTAGACTCGTACGATCATATATATTACATTCACCAGCGTTTGAGTGCCAGGTTGAGGTGGGGTCAATCATCCAGGATTGCGAGCAGGTTTGATGCAGTCTCTTTAACTCGGTCGGGATATCGGACGACGGGCAAGACCTGCGGGCAGTGGCTGCACTAGATAATAGTAGTTCGAGATTGCGATGCCGTCGTGTGTAGAGAATACAGGGACGGCGTCATAACGAATACCGAGATCGAGTCGTACCTCTACAGTCTTTCATAGTGGGAGCCATTCTGTCAGGATGGCTAGTAACATGTGTCTGTGAGGAGAGGAGTGGAACGTCAACGGGCGGGTACAGAGCATGATATCAGATACCCTCGGTAAAGCACGGAATACCTGGAGTCTTTCTGGTATACCTTCGCCCGGCACGGTAATGTGCCTCGCCAGATCTGGGAGTACATCACTATGTGGTATACTATGTATGAGCACCGACAGCGGGGCGGACATGATGAGAAGACGCTTAGTAATAGTGTCCCTGTTCCTAAAAAAAAAAATAGCCAAATATTTAATTTTATGTATTTACAGTGGTTTTTTTATTACATATTTTGCCTTTAAATTTACAAAGGATCAATGTATATCCTTTTTTCCGCTGTAGCGTAGAATTGTGAACAGGTTGTAGTTCGGCAGATTTTTATTTTGTTGTAGTTGTTTGTGTTGTATATATTTTATTGAGTGTTTTTTATTGTGTTATGTTTTTTGTTAGACTAGTTATTCCTCGGCAACTCAAATTGAGGACCCCAGGACACGAATCTCTTTCGTCCAGTCAATGTAATTCGGTTTCCTGAGTGTAAGCTAATTGCGACTGAGTGTTTATGAGCTAGTTGATTGAAAAATGATATTTTTGCTGTTAATGAAATACAATATAGTGGGCGCATATAGGCATGAGGTATTTGTCAGGTCAATATAGTTGAGGTCGATTATCTCATGTTAGTTATACCTAGCCGAGGTTGCGGTTTGCGGAGGTGAATCGATATTAGACTTATATTTTCAGCGAGCAGTGCTTAGGCGTAGGGTAGGGATATACCCTCACACTGGGGCACAGATGGATTCGATAAGGTACGGCAGTACGTGCGTATGAGGTAAGCATGCGTACTAGGATTGGGACGGATTCAGCGTGATCTGAAGTGCATATACAGTCATATTATATTATGTATTAATAGTAGGAGCTTATTTGCAGTAGGATTCACTGATAAGTATTAGTAGGAAGTACCGATTTAATACCGCCACGGCTCTGCTAGATATTATACGATGCATAGGTATTCATATGACTAGCTGGCTGGGAGCTCTGGTATTGTACTAGAATGATGCCATGCTGTATAGAGATTACAGCTGATTGTAGCACCTATGTAGTCGTATGAAGGCTATAGATATTGGTAAGACTAGGTACTGACTTAGCACTTTCGAGGTTTATACCTATTCTGGTTACTATTAAACAGTATTGAAAATTAAGTTAATCTCGGCATAGTTTTAATTTAAAATTGTTTTGCTAAATAAATGGTATAAAATGTTTGTCAAAATTGGAAATGTGCTCTAATTTATTAATATCTACATAGTATAAATATAACTAAATATATTTACACTATGATATTCATCCTAGTTTTTTAAAATGAAATTTTAAACGTGTTAGCTACTATGGAACCTAAACTATTAATTGAATTTTAACCCACGAGTTGTACAACTTTTAAGTAGACATTTTTTTACAAACCCAATCATTTTACCTCTGGGAACGCCAAGTCTAATTTGAAACAACCAGCATAATAACATTCCCAGTGGCCAAATTGCTGGGTATATAAAAGATATGTAGCTTGTCCAATTCAATCTGCTCTGAAAATTTCATAAATATTGGACAAACAGTAAGTAAAAAAAATTTTAAAGAGAATTTTCATTTTGGCAAATTTCACCCCTCTTTCAGATAGTGTGAAAAAGAGTTTACACGTAAGAGGTATTATTTGTTTTCAGGTATGGTAAAGAGGAGCTAAGGGGGAAAAAACATAAAACTTTTATCATTGAAATGCTGAGGGCTTTCCCCCCCCCCTTTTCATATTGAGACCAGATATCAAAGGGTTGTTTGTGTATACAGAAAAATTCTCTGATTTGAAAAATTATATATAATTAAAACAGAATTTCAATTTTGACAATATTTTTTAGCAAAACATTGACAATCCTTTTATAAAACTTTTTTTTATGTATTTTTAAGGAATATTTTTCCATCATAATATTTTGGAAACACGTATATTCAATAAATTACATAATGTTTAAAGGAAATATCTTACTAAATTATATAAAACTTATTACTGCAAGAAAGTTTATTAAGAATTTAATTAATGATGCACTCTATATTTCGATATATAAGATGCAATTTAAATTTTAAAAATTTACAAGGTTTGCTAAAATAGTATTTTCAGTGAAAGGAAGCATCATGAGAACAATCTGACTTTCGTAGCAATTAGTAATACATCTCAGCTTGTCGGACTTGCACGATTTTTATTATTATCTATTTAATTATTATGATTATATCATGTTGTATTATATTCTTATTAATTATTTATTATTATTCATTTCATTGATTCATTTAATTATTTATTGTTTATTATTCATTATTATTTAATGATAATTGACATATTTTATTATTATATATTATTACTATTTTTTATATTATTATTATCTATCTATTGATGATTATTATTATTTATCATTATTATTGATTGATGATGTATTATTATTATTTTATTATTATTAATATAGGTTTGAGTTATTGCTATTATATTATTATTAATTATATTATTAATATTTATTATTATTAATTATTATTTACCATCTCCCAGGGAAGAGCTATCGCCCTGTCAGTTGGACCACGCATCTTCTTCCTTCTGGCCCAGCAAACTCTTGATCCTAGAGCACTCTAGTGGTGGTGTGGCGCTTTATGCAATGGTTTCCGATCCTAGTCCTTGAGTTATATACTCTCACAGGTAGGGTATTCACGCTTTTTCAGTGGAGACTAGCACACTTCTACCATTTGATCCTCGAAACTCGTTTCCCCAGAGCTCTCACAGGCAAGAGAATCGTGTTTCTAGGCGCAAAGATTCCAATGCTGGGTCCCAGGGAGTTCTGCGACGCAGGAAAAGTAAAAGGCCGGTTGGCTTTTTAGCCTGTTCGCAATGATATATTGTACCAAGAACAACGTTACAAAAAAAAACCCAAAATAATTTTTGCCTGCCAAAAGAAAAATATCATTCATTTTATTTTAAGCATTCTTGTTTTGAAAGGATTTTTTTTGTATCAATTTTAGTATGGTTTGGGATATTTCTTGTACCACCGACAGACGAGCGGAGCCTACCCACGGCCTGGGAGGCTCCGGGGATTGGGGGGTAGTACTATATCTCTGTGTATTGCGTTCATGAGATTGGGTCGGCGACTTCAGACTGAGGAGCTGTGAGGTGTGGCTGCTATACTACTAGAGTGGGGATTTATTGTTTGCGCGGCGGGGCTGCTATATCTTACAAGACGGGGGATTTGAGGGCAGTGAGCCACCCCGACGATCGGTGACGATTGCTCATCGTATGACAGCAGTGATGAGACTCGGCGCTGTAGGTAAACCTCAATGGTACTGATCTCGATGCGGGCGTCAGCATGGTGTGCCGTCGGATGGGTACAGTGGATCCGCGTGGGATCGCCGACGTCCGCTGGTGTCATGATCGTAGATCAGAGGAGGAAGCTACCAGGTCTTCGGCAACGTCAATGTAGTGCTAGATTGTGTTGAATCAAGCCAGCGTTGATTGTACGTCAAACTAGTGTTACTTGATCCTTGCAGGTAGGAGTCGCGCAGCTAAGTATCGTACAGCGAGCGCTTGACTACGGACTGCAGGATGCGCTGCGTAATAAGATTAAAAACCTATTTTTTTTAGAATTACAAAACCGGAATTAAAAACCTTTCAAAGCCCTAATTAGTTCTAAACAGGTCATATTGGTTTTAAGATTACAAAGAAAACTTGCTAATCTTTTTCTTCATATGAAAAAAAAAAAACAAAAGCACAAAAAAAGCGCTAGTGCCCGCACATGTAAATAACTGACTACCAGTCACGCTGGTCTCCACACCAAGGCGGTACACGAGACCTTGAGTTTAACATTAAGAAGGTCGTTCATTCTATTGCGTGGCTCGCTGCTGTTTGTGCTCAGGCACTTCATCTGATTCTATACATTAAGAAGGAAAGAGGTCGCTGATAGATTGTTGTGTGAGCAAAAACCATTCGAATAAATTTAAAAATATCTCTATCGCATTCCTTTAAGTACTGAATCAGATTTCACACAGAGTGGTATAATGATGAGACCAAAAAGCAATGAACAGATTAAAATTTCCCCAGAACCCCTTGTGGAAAGAAAATAATTACCCTTTTTAATATTAAGGAAGCATTTTCAAATGGAGACCCTTGTGCTTCCCCTATAAGCCGCTTGTAAAAGTGTATCCCCCCCTTGATACTTGGGACATGTTTGTGGGTTCTTGGGTTGTTTCCGTAGTGAGGAAACAGTACAGTGTCCCGCCCGCCGTATGTAGCGGCGATTCTAGGTTTCAATAGCGGTATTCCGTTCGCTCTGTGTGGACACTGTTGGCTGAAATGCTGAGAGGTCCCCCTAGACTGGATACCGAGTACTGCGGATTG
This sequence comes from Trachelipus rathkii, assembly GCA_015478945.1. Lineage (NCBI taxonomy): Eukaryota > Metazoa > Arthropoda > Malacostraca > Isopoda > Trachelipodidae > Trachelipus > Trachelipus rathkii. The sequence goes on from JABUQX010033245.1 coordinate 14,158, forward strand.
TCACTTTTTGTCTATATCTCAAAGCTGACCTAGATTTGTGCATTCAATAGGTCCTGGGACACGGCAGACTAATTTTGCAACTACGCTCAGAGTAGAACGCAACGAAAACATTCCAAAAAATTTCCTCGTTTTTCGACCAAGTCCACGTTGACTATATGAAGAGCGTAGTCATGAGTAAAAATTGGTTACACATATTATACTCACGTTTTTTATTTATGAGTCAAATATGCAGAGTCAGTACGAGTGGAAATGGCGATGAAGCTTTTTATGGATTATCGTTTATTTAGTAATTCATTCCGAGGGATGATCGGGTGGCAGTGTCCCCTGGTTAGTGGAGGGGATGAACCCCTAGGATGGGTTTTTCTTAGTAACATGTTTAGTATTTCCCCCTATTTTGTGATGTGTGGTTTAATGTTTTCAGATGGTGGGGTATTTATGTTGTTTTTTTTGAAGGTGTTCGTTGTTGAAGGCATGTGTGATATGGTCACACCGGTGGCGTATTTAATTAGTCTCGAATATTTAAATCTTTCTACTAGGTGGGTTTTATTCTTTATGCTAGTGAATAATATTAGTATAATTAAGGTACTTAAGACAGAGTGGTATCTTACAGAAGTTTTGGAATAATAATGTAATTAAAGTATCGTAATAATATATAATAGTATTGAATTAATAATAACTGTCCTGTATTGCGGATCCGGAGCATGTTGGCTAGTGTCGCGGCGAAGATGTCGTACCACGCTTAAAGGTACGGTTAAATATACGCAACGTTATGGTTGTAAGCATAGTTTCACATGCGTTATGGATTATAGGAATAAGACTGTTCGCGATTAACGCTGTGATATTATAATAGGTGTGTGTTTAAGTATGCACGTAAATCTCTTTGAACGAAATCTGATGAATAATGCTGAGTAGAAATTAGGATCATGACTAAATTGGAGGGCTAAGGTTGATAAATTTCCGAAAGATGGGTGTATGGGTAAAAAATTTTTAAACACTAAACGCCACCCTTTTTTTTTATTGGCCAATCCATTTCATTTGACATATTAAAAATGTGTAAGGAATGTTATTCGTAAAACATGTTTTTGTTTTGTTTTCTAGTAAGATGAAGGAAAATAGTTTTTTGAGACATTGAAAAACCCGGGCGAACTATTATATTAAATATAGTAAAAATATAACAAATTTTTATACATAACAATATTATATATAATTATATTTAATTATAGAAAGGGGATTACATGGACGTCCTGGTCGTAAGTATAATGTAATACTTTGAATAGGAATACTATTAGTGGTATAATATACTCCTAGAACAATAAGATCGGCAAGCTTTATCAAACGTGATACGCTTTGGGCAGCTCCTAATTTAGAATTATAAGTAGAGTGGATTATAGAATAACATTAACTCTGACTATATCCATAAATAATAATAAGTAGAACTAATGCCAATTTTTTTATTGCGTGATAATATTATCTATAGTAAGTTACTATAAGTATAAATATTATGGTATAAGTAATATTGACGCTTATAGCGTGCGTATATAGTTCGATGATAATATTATATATTATATGTAATTAAATTATATATAATTTTAATGTATAATATATAATATAATAATTGAATTATAAAAATTATATATATATATTAATATAATTATAATATATAATATATAAAATAAATAATTCGTGCTTCGCAAGAATCCTCATAAGAGGTCGTAATTTGAGCCACCACTGATTTTTAGGGATTCTGTGGTCCCAATCAGTTTCTTTTTTCAAGTCCGTTACCGATTGGAATCTGAAAAGAAAAAGGAAAAAAATCTTCTATTACTCGTTACTATTACCATTACAAATCTACAACTATTTTGCAGTATTATTATTATTATTATAATAAATCTAATCATTACTTGCTACATGCTCAACAGACCTAGTATAGTAGTAGTCTTGATTTCTATTTTATAATTTTTTATTAAATTATCTTGAATAATCGTTATATCAATAAAGGTTATTTAAATATAAGATCATATTAACAAACCGTAATACCAAAAATATATCTTAGAATCATTGTTACATAATATGTAATAAAATGGTCTAATATATTCAAATGTAGTTTTTTAAAACCAATGAATAAAACAAAACACAAAACATTAAAATATTTTACTATTTCTAATAAATAAAAAAAGTCCTTACTCATATGCTCTCCTTCTTAGCCCAAGAAGAGCAGCCGTTGAAGGATCATCACAATACACAGAACCATCCTCTTTCCGGTGTTTGTATCTGTTTATATGATTGCAGACATTGATGAAGAGAAGCAATAAACTGGCCAATAACAGGCAAGAAAGTTTCTGTTCTGTATTTTCCAATGGGTTAAGACGCACATTGCGGCGCTTGTGTCGAGTTTTCGTCTGCACATACTCTGTTGAACCAGACGGCTCTTCGTCTTGCTTCTCAAAAGTGTCGAAGGAGTCACGCTTTGATGCGAGTTAGTTCTTCATGCTGATCAGTGACGCCACAACAGTATTTAGATGGAGTTTTTAGCGGTGTAGTAGATTTTTGTACTATTAGAATAATAAGTTTATGTTCTTTGCAGATCATACCACAAAGTGGTGTAAATACCTCATTCATTAACAAACTGAGATATTTCTGGTATTAATAGTACCATATATTCTGTTCAACATAGCGGATATCACCGTACTTTCTTATCTACAGTCATACTAGAGCAAATTATTATGTTTCAGTACCAGATCCATAATCTGCTGATAGTCATTAATTATATACGCACTTAATAGTTGAGCCTTCGTTGGTATTCAAGCGTACTGCAATATTAACATAACTGAGCGATGTTGTGACACGCTTAAGAAGTCCAATGATAGATCATTAGTTCCAAAAGCCTCACTTAACAGATAGTTTTGTATTACAGTAATTACATCGTAATTAAGCGTTGAAATTATTTGAAGAGAAATACAACGAACTCATCTATGTTTCAAATAGAATGTATCAATAAAATAATAAATAGATATGTATCATAGATCAATTACTATAAAAATTTTCCGTTATATAGCAGTACTATATTTATTAATTCACAAGTTTATTAATATATAGAATGTGATATACTGTACATATAGGAATGAAGTATTTAAAAAAAAAATTAGTTTTAATAACTCTTCTTCAAAAATTTATGAAGTTTATACCCTAAACTGTTCACCCCTTCATTGGAAAGATAAAAAAATGGTTTAGTACTTATGTCCGCGGGTATACAGTTATCGCCACAGGATCTAATAGGTCATGTACTATTTAGCATAAAAAAATCCATCAATGCATTGAACATATCTTGAGCGCCATGGCCATGGCTTTTGTTTGTCAGGAATTATTATATCTAATAATAGCGTTCACGGGCACATCTTTCTCCATATACCTTCTAATATATATATCATAGTGATCAGTTGATCAAAGTAAGTTGTAGGCTTGATAAATCGTGAGGGTGTGAAGTACCAAAGAGAGTAATTATGGAGAAAATATAGTAGATACTCGCTTGATTCTTTTAAAACTCTAGAAATCGATATTGTATCCTACGAAGAATTGTTCGTACCATTACTCACTGATAAGTTATTCTTTTTCGATCCCATTAAATTGTCGATCAACCTAGTGTGTTAGAGGTCCATTTGAGCCACAATTATGGCCTTTAGTTTCGACATGTTCAAGAAAGTCGTCGTACTGGGCAATGAATTCGATGAAAAGAGAAGTTAAAGATAAAGAATTTCTAGGTGATGTCACAACTAATCGATTGTCTCCTCCTAAATGCTAAGCTCACCGCACTCACTCAAAATGTTAAATATCTATAGAGGATAACACTAACTACTAGTTTTCAACACTGTATTCTGACTCAAATAAATATATTTGAGTACTACTATAAGTCACTAGATCGAGCCAGAGAGAGACCGATTTTGTGTCAGCTCCCGTATCATCTCGCTACCCTGAATTGCTTTATAACCTACACTATTGAACAGCAAAATCTGAGTAGCCTTTTACTGAGCATATTCCGTATTGTCACTTGCTACATCAAAGATCTATAGTTTAAGACGTATTCATTGGTGGAATCTAGTTTTTCATCATATAGAATTCAATGACGAAGCATAAAAGTTCCTATGATAATATACATTGTGATTTTGAATGACTAGAAGTAACCCAAAAGCCTACGTATATAAGACACTATTTTCTTTTTTGTGTTATATATTTTGTTCTTGTGTGTCTTACAAAGTTATCTAGGAATCTGCAATGCACCCGAGTGCGCAGACAGGAGAGCGAAAACATCTTCATTAATCACGGAGTGCTGAGAAAGGTGTGTTATCGACTCTACAAACAACACATTTCATCACGCACACCGTTAAGTCCAAATTAGCGCCAGCCGAACAGACGCGGGCCCTTTAAAAGTGAGGGAAGATTAAAATTGAGTAGAGACCACCAAGAAACTTATCAAACGAGAGAAACTAACAGAGAGCAGTAGGGGGACAAGAACACACAATGATATAGTCGCCCCGGCAGGAACCTAGTCGGAGTTGCTAACTAATTCGAGAGCACATAAACTCAAGCTGGCTCCGATCAAGCTGCATACACACTCACAGACTATTTGCTGGACAGCAGCTAAGCCAGCGACTCAAGAGGCGCTGCACGATCTCTGAAGAGGTAAGTAAGCCTTCCACACTCTGAGCGAGCACCTCCTGAGTTGTAGAGACTGTTCCTGCATTTTTTTATAAGTGATGCAGATGTCATAGAGAACCACATTGCCGAAATTATTATTATTAAATATACACTATTATTATTCAGTATCATGAGTGAACAATTAGTGAGTTCTGGCACAGTTTTATTGCACTACGCTATCACGCCTTGGTGTGACATAGACTCTGCTCTAGTATGAACAGAGCATAAATGAACGCGTACCCAAGGGCTTCTGATGAGACTACTTGTGACACACATTGAGTATACTTCTCGAGAAGCGATAAGAAATTCGGAAGTTCTCTAGAGACTAGCAAACCTCCAGTTTCTTGGGCCTCCTTATTTGCTGTTCTAATGCACCTATTGTTTAATGAGAATGTCTCAACAAAGTACTTCCAAAGTGTACACGCGCCGACAAAGTGTGTTTATCACTCTGTCTAACATATCGTAGAGCTGCACAGATATATACCATCGAGAGTCAGGAATAGTTGAATTAGAAATGTGTCTAACGAGGAGATATTTATAAGACAACACGATATTATATATAAGAATTAAATTTCATGCATATCAGCAAAATTTGTTTTGGGCTGTGTAATTAATTCTAATCTACAGTAATCAGCGAGAACTATAGATATCGAGAAAAGATTATATAGAGGAAGGAATGAAATAAAAAAATAAAAAAAAAGGGTATACTTAAGTTTTGGCAATTCTAAAAGAAGTAAAAGAAGGAGCAGAATTGAAAGATAGTATTGAAGAAGATAAGGGAGTCGATTCACATTACGGCATAATATGAGTGAATAGTAAGAGTTTAAGATTATGCAGACGAGTAAATATCATTAATTGAAAATACATGAGAAATAAAGTAATGATAAGACGAATCCACTGATGATAACACCAATCATATTAGACAGTAAAAAGGAAGAAGAAGTTATATCTCCACGATTACAATCAACAGCTAGTTATATGAGAGCGTATTTGAAAAGAATGATTAATGAATCACTATAAGTATCAATGAACGAACATTAGATACGAGAATCCAAACACAATATGTGAGCACGGAGAGTATCATCGCACGATAAGTAACGCCTGCTCTGTTGCTAGGGTTATTTAATTACTATTTAGGCAAGCAAGACGGCAGAAATCTTTGGTCTCCTTTCACGACACGACTAAGATCTGTCTCGAGACTCCTCAAGAGATGGATGAAAGAGAGAGAAATGATAAATAATGTATATAGATAAGCCAATATTAAATTTAAAACCACACACCGAAATCTTTCGACACACACAGTACAAGAGTTCGATTCTCACACAAGGATAGTAGAGTTTCTACGATGGACATACTCAGTAATTGATAGAAATGTGATGAGCAATGTTTCCAAACGTATCATACTTGAGAGTATACAGAATAACAAAAAGTAGTGGCGAGTTGTTAGCTATTGATTATTGAGCTATCACACAGCAGACATGCAGGAGATATATATTATCTGTGTTAGTTCGAAAAGACTAGAGATTCGCAAACTATCTTTGTAACACTACAAAGTATTCAGAGTTATCGTTAAACACTAATAATTCTTTTCTAACATATTCTTTATATATATATATAGCATGATTATAATTAACGCCATCGAGTTCAGTATATATTTTTCACTGATTAACATCACAAAAGTAATCTTCATTTTATAGACCATTTTAGGAGCAAGTGAGTTCTTATTTCTACGATGAATAACTTTCTTTGAAATTAAATTTAAAGGTTTATTTTAGAAGAATATAATTTATTCACCACATTTAATATTATTAATTATAACTAGAAAGCAATGAATGCATAAACATATTAAAGAAATAAATGATAAATGACGAAACATTTATTATAATAAAAAAATATTAAGATTAATATATATTGAAAATAAAATAATAAGGATATTCGATAGTTTTAATAAAATAATCGTATTTAATATCCGATAGTGGGGGCTTTACAGGTAAAAAGAATATAAATATATAATATTATACTATATATTAATATATATTTATAATATCATACGTATATTAAATATATAATATATAAAAATTATATAAGTATTAATAATAATATATATATACTTTATATAATATAATATATATATATATATATATATATATTATAATATATTAATAGTTATATAGATAATGTATATATGATTAATTATCATATTAATATCGTCATTTTATAATAAAATCAGATAAGGGGTAATTATAGATAATTAATATAAATTAGTTAAATTCGGATAAAAATGGTTGGTTAATTACGTAGCTAATCTAGTCAGAATTATTTTATAATATCTAAGATGAGAGTCACCTTCTTTCATTGTTGTTATAAGCGTAAAATAATATAGAAATATTAGTTAAATTTTAATGCATAACCGGTGTTTAGCGGATAGCCCGCGGGTAAGGTATCTGCCATTATCATTGGGGGCTGATACATGTAATAACACACCTACGTGTAATTCGAATAACTTTAAATAATAAAAGTGTCATGGTAAGCGTCTATCAACTTCATTCTATTCATCTACAAACCTTAATTCCGAGTATTAGATTTAACTGTATTCAATGCAGATAAATTATGCGGTTAAGTTCTTTGAATTCCATTAATAAGCATAAGACGTGAAGCCCCCTACATAAAAATATTATTTTTTCTATTTTGTATCTTATTAATTTATGTTTAAATTAATTAAATAATATATGTTAAAATTTTAAACATACTTTACAAAGAAGTTTGTCTTTTATGGCACCGTTCGAGTGGATATTAGGATAATTAAATATGCGGATTTTTATCGATACAGTGCTTAACGTAAAGCAAAAATGCGGCAATTAAGCTCGCATTTTTGCTTTTTGCCTTAAACACTACACACTTACATTAACGTATTTATTATGATATTTAATACTTTTTATACGTTTATTTATTTTATTCCCTGGTTTAATAAAGGTGATATATATATATATTATATATATATATATATATAATATATTATATATAATTATATTATATTTAATATATATATATAGTATATAATACTATATAATTATAATATACTATAATATATAAATATTTAATAAGTTATTAATGATTAATAGTATACTATAAGGTACCTATAAAGGCTAATTTCTTAAAATTTTCTTATTTTATAAAATAGGATTTATAGTTATCAGAAAAAGTTATTTTTTAATTATTTTAGTCGTGACAAACGAAATAAAAATGTATATAATTTTATTATCATTAATATATATTATAGTTATATTTAGAAATTTATTTATATTTTTCTGACTTCATACATCGAAGAAAGTTTTCATAACAGTGTAATAGCGTTATGGCATGGAATAAAAACCTATATTAGTGTAATTTTTTATTACATTTATAAGTACGAAAAGGAAAGTTCCCTTTTATTACAACAAATTTAATAAACATTATATCGGTATGACCGGTTAATAATGTCACTATAATAGATACACTATTGTTTAAATATATATATACCGGAGTTATTTAATATTATTACTTAATCATACTATACATATTATATATATATATTTAATATATATTATATTTTTCTATATATATTAATCTATATAATATCATAGATATATATTTATTATTTAATTTATATATATCATTAAATATAATTTTAAAGTAGTTACATCTGCTTAAATCTAGGGGGCCTCCGTAGCCGAACGGTGGTTTAACAGAATAGGGGTATCGTTTTCCTATACCCCCGTAGTGGGAAATTGCGCGGAACCATAAATATATAACTAAGTTAAATAATTAATTTACATATTATTTCTAAAACAATATTATTTTAAATGCAATATATTTAATATATATGGAGAAAACATTACTCATTTTACAAAATAGAGGATGCGGATAGGTCCAATTTAGGGTGCGGAGTTCATCATAATGTGGATGCGGAATGTTAATGTCCGATCATCTAATAAATATATATATTATATATATATATATATAATATATTAATATATATATATTAATAACTATATTAATATATTAATATATATATATAAATAGATCATATATATACCTTATTATTAATATATATTATATTATTATATATATATATATTAATAGTAATATTTTAATATATATGGTAAAGGTTTATATTCTGGCCGCGAAAATACATGTCATGATAATAAATTTTATGACTGTTGCCTAAGATTCTGTTCTGCTATTCTATATAAAATTATTAATATTATTTGTACTACTTATATCTAATTTTTTTACAGAAAGTAAAAACTATAATAAATAATAGGCAAGTAATAAGAATATATATTAATATATATATTAATATATATATATAGTTAAATAATCAATATATAATATATCATATATATACTAATATATTATATTATATTATACATCATATTTGAAATATATATATATATAAATTAGATATAGTAATAATATATATAATTAATTATAATATATTATATTACTATATATATATATATATTATAATATTAAATATATATAATATAATATATATATTAATAAATATATAATATATATAAATAACTGAATAAAGTTAATTAAATATTAACATACTAATTTACGTATGAATAAAAATTTTAACTTTAGGGTTGTGAAAGACTCCTTGCCCTCATTTTGGGGCATACTTATTTTTTATTATAATTTATTATATTTATAAATATATTTGTATGAATTATATTATTAATATATGGACTAGAGGTTTATTTAATTATTTTTTCTCGATAATTAAAATAGATATTTTAATAGAATAGCTTATTTTTTAATTAAAAATAAATTTATGCAAAATAATATACTTGCGTCGCCGTTTCGAGATGATAGTATATATAAGTATAGACATCCCCCCATTATTACCAAGGTTCCTTATATTTATTAAATTATAATTTTAGAGTCTCAAGAGTGTATTAGTTATATAGAATGTATCGGCGCAATTTTGTTTCAGTTAAAGAACTTAAAAACCTATAAATAATAATATTTATAAAAATAATAAACAAATAGTACACAAATACTTACCGTGAAAACCCTAAATCATAATACTTAAGAAGCAAAATCTATAGGAAAATCAATAAAAAAATAAATTAATAAAAACAAATGACAAGAATTTATATTATATTAGTTAAATATTAATTAACTGAAAGAAACTTTTCAGTACATTTTTCACCTTAGTTATAAAGTATCAACTAAATAAAGATTTCCAAATTATTATTGATATGTATATATATATTGAGTGATAAAAAATAAAGTCGAACAACGCAACCAAATTAAAAATTTAGCAAACATAGTATGCCGGAAACGATGTACACTCAGTATATAATATTTAGTATATATATCACACTTATTAGTATATATATGACATATTTTTGTTTATGATAAGTGGGTTATAACAACATGTATGACTTTCCATAACTTATATATTAATATAATATATAGTATAATAATATATAATAATTTTTATTTAGTCATATATATTAATATTTTATATATATATATAACTATATAATATATATAATATATAATATATATATATAATATAAGTAATATAATATAATAATATATTACTATAATATTAATATGATATATTATAATATATATAATACGATATAATTTAAATTATATACTATAACTATATATATTTTATTATTGTCAGTATATATAATATTATTATACACGTTGCTATATATATATACATATATATAAGCTATATATATACTTAGATTATAAAATATACGGAAGACACTAATTTTTTGGAAATCAGAGCAAATTATTGTATTATAATACAAATAAATCCCCACTCCATATACCACCTCTATAGTATATCAAAAAAAAAGTGGAAAAAA
>JABUQX010033246.1:0-25000 GCA_015478945.1 Trachelipus rathkii
ATATATATAGATTATAATTATACTCATATACCCTATTCTAGATATATTCTACCTATCCAATATTATATGCATACCTGTTAATGTTTTACGGCTCGTGCTTTGAGTTTTGTTTTTGTTTCTTTTTACTATTTACTTCTAGTATCATCCTGTATCCCGAAATCCAATTAAAGGGTGAGGACACTTTTAAAATATCGATAGATCATTACTTTTACACTCGTCAGTTTTAAATTTTTTTTTTTTAACTAAAGGCACACTACCCAAGTAAACCGCAAAGCATGGGAGCAGTTGGTCTCTCGCTTCCGGGAACGACAGGTAGACTATTTCCTTCCCTCAGGAGTCTCCGAAACCGCTCTTTGTATCTTGGCGTCGTCGGGGTTCTTAACGCCCCGTTACGTGGGTACGGTAACCGTGCCCCCTCTGTCCCGTCGCTCCGAGCCCCCTAGCTTTTTCTTTTTTAACATTTGTAATCACTGAAGACGCTGATTCCAAATTATGTAATTGGTTTTCTGTAAGTCTCGTACTTTGAATATTATCTCGTGAAAAAAAAAAAAGATTTATGTTCTTTTTTTTTTGTTTTTTAAACATTTTTGCAATAAGCTTTATACGCTGCACTTTCATATGTTAATTGGTTTTCTGTAAGTGTGTACTTTTCGAGATATTCCTCATTTTTTTAACAATTCTAGGAATCTAATGTTCATTTCTTTCTAATCAATTTCTTCAAATCCTCGTATTTGAATCTATTTCTATCTTCTAAGTCACTTGCACAATCCATCATTTTCTAGTTATTGGATATCTATCTTTACACTGCTATAAACATATAAATAACTCTACTAATAACTTAATCTTTTTAACATCTTGTATTGTGTTTGTTGGATATACTATCAGCGCCATATACCCAATATATATATAATATATAATATATATATATCATTTATTTATTTCTTATTTAGAATTTCTTCCTTCTTATCTCATTATACTATATTCTATTAGTTAATCATTATCTTTCTATATTCTATAAAGCTCTCTCCTTCTCCGGAATTCCTCCGACTATCTTCTCATCTCTATATTCCATTCATTCATTTTCGCATATAAATATCTTTTCCTTTCTCCTTCAACACGATACTAGTACGAAATGTCCCAATACTGCAGCTCGGCAGAGATGCACTACTTCCCCTCTAGATTTGGAACTTCAAATAGAAGGAGTTGAAACGACATGAGGATCATGCTAAAATGGCCAACACACTGTTTCATAGCTCGCGGAGTGTGGATCCTTCGAGTCACCAATCCTCGAAATTTATCTCCTGAGTCATCAGTCATCCTTTTATTTCTCAAGTTTTGAACATTAGGGCGTAACCCCGAGCGTACGCACTCACTCCTCTATAGTCGTGCGATATAGAATCACAATCTCAGTCCGACGTAGTCTACCCAAGAATAGACATGTGTCGAGAGGAAAGAGCATCACTATTAGCCCACTCACCTTCCGTCACTCAACTCTGTATCAAATACTATCAATACCGCACCAACCTTCAAGCTAATGCTTATCACAACTGTGCTGCTCTCACATGGCGGAAACTACATAAGAGGTCATTAATCCAAAATTCACATCTCGCCGATCCAATAGAATTCAAGGTAATCAAATTCAAACCAAGTAAAAATGAAAATCGCATAACAATCTCACTTAAGGAGGTTCTCCCTATAAAGGTCATATAAGAAAACTTTAGAGATAAAGAGATGCAGAATTAACTCACCTCAAAACTCTTCTGAATTCCTAACGCACATACTTCCTCATCATCCAGGATAGCATCTTCATCAGGCATGGCATCTTGCGAAAAAACTACAAATTCACAACACCAACTCCAACAGCAACGACCAATATCCACCTAAAATCAGTTAGATAATACAAGTATTAATAACATTCTAATTAATTAATTATTAGTATTTCCATCTACACCAACATGTCCACGAGATTAATCCAGACATCCCATTAACAATATAGTAGCTTTTCATATAGCGGACCTTAATGTAGCAATATCGGTTTCGGCTAAGTAAAATTGAGGTTGTTAAGTTTAGGTAGTTAGTAGTTAAGCTATTAAGATTAGGCACTAGCTTGTTTAGTTAGATTTAGTTAAAAAAGTTAACGTTAGGTAGATTGTATTATCTTAATGGATATCATGGCCTCCCATGTCCGTGATCTGCTGTCTATCGGCTCCTGTTTCTCGGTGTTGTGTCTGTGTTGAGATGTGCTGTTTGTGTGTGTGTTGTGTGCAAGGGGTGATCGCGCATTAGGTGAGTGCGTAATTGTGGTATCCTCCAGTCGGAGTGATCATGATACACTCAATAATTAAACAGCATATGAACACCAAATCATATTCACCAATTTAACTAGCGCACCAAGCCTATTACATTCAGTGAGGCATTCACAAACAAAGGGCTATAAGTTCACGGTAATCAAAAATGAAAAGATTATGATCACTACTGAAAATATTTTCCGAGTTCAATCGTGAAATATTAGAGTGAATGATGAAGGTGAAATGCTTCACTCCGTTGCAATATAAACAGTATTATGAATCATCCATAATCCTATAATAGATATAATAATAATATATACTATATATATAAAGTTAATGTATATTTTATATTATTTAATCACTAAATTATATATATAATCTATATATTTTAATATATATATATAGGGTAAACAAAAACTATTATATATATTTTTTATAATTTACCTTATATTATATATCAATACAATATATATATTTCTATATATATACTAATATATACTATATATATCATAATATATATATTATATTGCTTTATTATTACATAAATATCCCTCATCAATATATATATATCCTTTTTTGTATTTCAGCATTTCTTCTTAATATATACACACTCATATAATCTATATATTCTTATATTATATATATTATATATAAGTAATAATCTTGTTCTATTTTATATATATATAATATATATTAATATATATATATATATATAATATAATAATCTTTAATATATACATAATTATATTATATATAAATCAATATTATTAATAATAAATAAGTCGTAGCACTAATAATGATATAATAGTATATATATATAATATATAATATAAATATTTATATATATATATATTTTAAATATCTTATTATATATATAATTAATATTCCTATTATTAATATATATATAATATAACTATATAATTAATAAATTTATATAAATGCTTTACTATAAGCTACTCTATATATTTTAGCAGTTCTTATTCTTTCTCTTATTTTTCTCGTCTGTGTATTCTGTAATCGAATAATATTTTTCATATTCCTTAATACCTTACTATCTCTTTGTATCTTTATACCCTCTATATTAACCTATTATAATTCTTTTATATTATATATAATGTTATATCAATATAATCTACTTATTCTTGCATCATATGTAGTTAGATGTTTCATTCTCGGTTGTCCTTTCCTTACTTACTTTCATTTATATTTTTCTTCTTCTTTTCTATCTTTAATTCTTTATCTTGTTTATCTTATTTTTAATTGTCTGTTTTAAATTAAAAATCAAACATCCGTATTTTCCTTAGTGTCGTAATTCTTCATTTCTCTCTACTACGTCTTTCCTATATTCTCAATCATATTTCATCTATAATCCTCCAAGAACTGTGCTCCCAAGCGATTTGGGCAATTCTGCGAAGGCCACCTCCCGTCTTCAGAAAAATTAAAAATTTCCGGCCTCTTAGTTCCGGCTTCGTACCCGATTCCCTGTTATCAGCGTTCTCAACTAGCTCTCTCTCTCGTTCATCATACTACAACTCTCATCGGTCCTGCATCTCGCCGACATAATATCGTGATGGATCTTCAATCAGTGGGTATCAATCCCAGAGATCCATTTACGGTTATGATCATAAACGCAGGTCCATACAAATTATATGCTGCGCTCAATATCCTCGTATATGAGCGCCTACCTAAAACAGAAAATTAATATATTACTGATCTTCTCGCTTTCATTTATATATGATAGATTATTTTCCCATCTGTAGCGTATTATATATATTCTACTACTTTTCTGATGTTTGCTCTAGTGCTATGATACTCGAATGCGAGAAACTCTATTTACTATAATAGACGTGGGTATTTATTGTAGTATACCAAATACTATGTAGTCCATTGTTCATTAATTAATATGAATTAGGTCATCGAGCTTATCTCAGAAATCTACTTCGCTTGTTTTATCTTATCTCATGTCGATAGTAGATCAATGATTTATGGAGCTTTCTCATATTCTCAGCCTCTCCAAATTCAATCGAACATATCCATTGGCATATTCTCTATTTAAAAAGGTCCTTCGAGACATGAACCACCGTATTTCATTCCAAAACCGTTAGTGGACACATTGAATATTGTGGTTAAGTAACAATCGATCTAGAAAGGATATAGAAAATTCACTGAGAAAAGGTAAATTCTTCTACTTGTTAGGTGGAGTAAATGAGTGGATGACATTAATATTAATGTGCAAAGCTTCTAGGAATCCATGTGATGATGTACAGCGAGCATTGATATAGAACAGAGATGTGGGATGTAAGATCCATTACGTGAAAGACGTAGTCGGCTGAGTGTTCAACTAATAGAAGTAGCGACGAAATTAGAGATGAGTTCAAGAAAGAACAGCGTCCATAGGATATTGATATCTTGCGAGTAGATAAGAGGTAATAAGTAGCTGTATAGCAATAGTACTGAAATCATTGCACAGGAGAGAGGCAGTAGATGCCTTAATAACTAAAAGAGAGACATACTAATGAAGTAGAGCAGAGAGAGAGAGCCACGAGTTAGATAGTTAGATAGTGAGACGAGAGAAGAGAGAGACTAGCGATAGAAAGATATCGGCGTAGGATGAGGACTAGCGAAAGACCCATTGACATATCCCTCAGTAATACAGCCCGAGGGATAGAAGAGAGACGTTATAGATGCAGGAATAATGAGAGAGGGGTCGAGAGAGAGAGAGAAAAAGAACGCACACCAGCAGAGATACTTCTTAAGAGGAAGGAGAGAGAGAGATGAGAGACTAGAGAGAGAGATCGGTGGGGGCTGAAAAGGACCGACATACAGAACAGGAGGAAGAGAGGCATTTACAGACAAGTTATAAGTGTACAGCCAATATAAGAGGTAAGGCAACTGCAACCGTTTATTCGAGTAAGCGATTTGATATAAAGAATAGTACTCTTATTTTACTATAATAAAGGAATATGATGGAAGAGTAAAGACACAAAGCTCATTTCTTATTCTCAGGCCTCTTGGCTCTTAAGCCTCCCAATAATCCATGTCGACGTAATTTAAAAATACTTTTTTTTGTTTTTTTCAGTTATATTATGCCATCCCAGATGTGTGAAGGTAAATTTACCTTCCTTATATACTTCCAATCATCTTTTTTTTTCATTCCAAGAGAAGTATATTTTTTTTTGTCAGTATTTTTGCCTCGGTATAAAACCCATCCAACGCTGATCCTTCAGTTATATCTTCTCGTACTATACGCTGAACATATCATGATCTGAAATCGCATACATGACTTTGTTACAGATTTATGATAAGCTTGTAAAGAAAAATTTAATTCCTATTTAAGTACTTTTTAAGGTATAATTGGTATATAATTCAATGTTTAGAGAGATAATTTTTAGTAATATTGAGGTATAGATCTCAAAGAATTAGAATGTATATAAAACTATATTCTGCGGGAGTTGTTGTGATACGTTTTGAGTTCATTAATTTGACCAATCAATACGAGTAAATTCATATGTCATTCTCAGCATGTAGGTACTTACCCGACACAGAGAACACTAGGCTTCGTGGTCTGTGGCTTGCGTTTGAGGTGGCTATTATTGTACTATGTTTTCTCTGTTCAGGCGCTGTCATTGGTTCTCTATTATGGCAAATAATGTCTGAAATCAGTTACACATCTAATTACTCAATATATTCTAGATAATACTCCATGTCAAGCATTCAGGAGTTTTAAGGACGATAATGTATATTAACGTGAATAAGAAAAATACGTCACCCATCTCCGTCAGAGTGGTACTGTATTTTATAATATACGATATATTGGGGTTAATATATATATTAATATATCTATAAGTCTATACTTATCCATCACCGAGCATATTTATATTAACGGAGAAGAACATCCAAAGAATCTCAATGTAGCTGACTAGATTAGGAGACCATATATATATGATAAGGATAATCTAAATTATAACAATCTATATTAATACTATCTTAAATGTGATCATTCAATATATATATTATTATATATGGGTTATTTGTGAAATACTGATCTTTACCCGATTCCTATTATTAAATATATATATAATATTAATTATATATAATCAAAAATGATTATATAATTATTAATTATATATAATATATATATTACACTACTTATAATTAGTATACGGTATGGGTCGGCAAGGCGGCCGGTTGCTGTCGATTGGTGGTTTAGGCTAGTGGATGCCACTGTCTGGTTTTCTGGATTCTGGGGACTCATATACTACTTATACCGGTATGTAAACTCTATATCTATACCTTATATATTCTCAGTATTGTGATGGAAGCCTAGAGATTAGATCAGTTATGGCCTGTGATTGTGGCTGTACTGCCACGGTGAGAAGGTGCGAGGATCATTACTAAATCATCCCCTCATGTGCATATAAAGATAATGAGCTTGAACCCCGACTACTTATAAGAATACTCTTCTAGGAGAGTAATTTATGCTCAACTAAAATACGTCTCAGTAGTAATTAGAATTAGTAAATAGTATCCCATTTGGTTACATTATAACAACTCGCCAAGGGAAGCAATCAGTCTTGGTAAATTATTACAAACACTACTATATCGATATTTATCTACTATCATAAATACTAAGACTTAATTATAATCACGGGGATACCAGTTATAGACCATATTAAACCATAGATTTATATCTACGACGTTCATGTTACGGGCTACTATATACCTAAATCATATGTTATATAATAAGCTGTATAAAGTGACGGCACTAATCGAGCAGGAGCCAGATCTGTAGCTAACAAAGACACTCTGGGGCAAAACGGACGACATTACCTAAGATGTAATGCGGTTCCGTTAACTGCCTCGTTCGGTATGAGGTTGGTGTTGCGGGACGATGTTTGAAACTAAACTCTTATGCATCATTTATTTTGTTGCTATAGCCATCTTTTCCTATCATTTTTTTTTGGAACGCTTTCATCCAAAATACAAGCATATATCTTGCATACTTTCAAACCAATGCTTTTGCCCATCTTTTCTAACGTAAATACACTTACAGAGGCTATGCGATCGACACAAGCTCATGTCAGACATACTTTACTTGCCTTATCTAAATACTCCACAACTTTTTCCAGGAGCTTGGCGGATTTTATTCCAGTGGTCAAACTATTTGAGAGTCAGAGTCAAATTTGGTGACAGTAAAAATAAACAGAATATGATTTACCATGAGATATAAAAAGGCCAGTGCGTTATAAGCCAAATTGTGTAACCATATAATATATATTAATATAGTTTTACGGATGAGCTACTATGAAAGGGTACAAATAATCTCGAGTCAATGTTCACACCTATTGAGACTTATTGTATATTAAGAGGCTCATATATATTATATCCAATACTCTATTCGTTTACATATTTTTAATGTAAAGTCATAAAGCTTATGATAAATTACGAGTAGCTGCGATTCTTACGAGGTGAGGCTACACTAAAATTTTGATGTCATGCGAGGCTTATTTTCTTCATCACTGGAGCGTGGAGAGATGGTCCATAAATACCTCCTGTTTCTAGGGCTAGGTATCTTGTTTCCTGCCCAGAGGGGGCTGTGGCCCAACTTTTCTTCTGATTAAGGGTGCAGTCCGGATCCCTCAAAAGTGTGACACCAACTGGGGTCCCTTAATGGTTCTTATTTGAACTTCCAATCTACTGTACATTGCGGTTCTATCATTCATGATGATCGTCGCAGATTTAGATGTCTATACTCAGGGGGGTCAATCTAATCCTCATGACCACTTCATAAATAGACTTACACAAGAATATTTACCCACTGTATTATATCAGACAAACTTTAGCCACCCTAAATTTTAGAATCTTTAAATAGGAACTCAATAACCTAACCTTTTAGTAGCGAAATAAAACACTTTTAATTACTCATCTAAGACCTAATACTAAAAACCTTGTATGGTTGATTGTGTGCCTATTATATACAATATGCGATATTCAAAAATCCTTATTGATTGGTCTGTGAAGCATTACATTTTGAGTTTCATCAAAATTATACCATACTGTCTTTATCCAGACAAATTCAATAAAACTTTAGACATTATGTTTACTTAATATCTCCTACAACCTTTAAAGCATAATCTCTTCTCGCATCTTCTACCGGAGAGCGAACCCCATACCGATTGAACGACTTTATGTAGGAAAATTAAAGGATCCAAAGATCAATTAGTGAAACTCTAAACTTAGACGTAAAAGACTCTATTCAGCGCTCTTTATCCGGCTCCCTCTAGCAGGTCGAGACCCGTAAAAATTTGGCGGAGGAGACCAACACTGACCGAGTTCTTGGAGCAATGGGCCTTTAACTTAGATGACATTCACAAGGGGTCATTCTAACTTTTTTCCGTCTAGATCCTCGAGGTTGCCGCTACTTTGAGAGTGGGACCCACCTATATACCGCAACGAACACACTGTTTCTAACTCCCCTCTCGGGTGGATACTTGTGTCCCTACTGATCGCTACCAAGCATATAGAGGAGTCTACTCACTTCAACCAGCCTATATATGTCTTACTAATATTAATTAGATTCGCACATTCCAGTTTAAACTTGTGCCACACATGAGAGGTTGAACAGAAGATTAGCATTATAGAGCATTAAGAGACTCTACAAAATATTAATGCATCATCAGCATATTTCATCATAGAGCGTTTTATTAATATTAACCACTATAAACTTACTAGCTCAGTATACGCCTCATTTGTTTCATTATGTACTTATAATAGTATCACGTCCTAACTCTTTTAAATATTACTTGAAAGTTTTGGATCCACCTTCTTTGTTCAGTTATCATACCTAGACATCTATTAATAATCAATTATAATATATAATAATTAGTATATTGAACCATATAATATAGGTTAACGAGTAAGGTTATGTCCTTATTGCATACTGTATTCATATATATTATATTAGGACCTAAACATAGAAGATAAATACATGTAATTACACACTGACATAAATAATCTTAATATTACCAATGATTAGTATACTAGTAAGGATTACAAGATATTATAAGCCTAGTTAGTTAACGTATACACTTAAGCTCCTTGTAAAATTTAAAGTTAGGACTTATGATTCACCCTTCAATCTCATTTTGGGAGAACTAATATAGTTTAATCATCAATTTTTTAGAACATAACTGATTATGCAGTATCCTAATACAATGATATGCTACTTCTAAGAAACAAAGTAGCTTGCCACCAAGTCTTTAGGAGTATTCCGATGAGTATCAGTATCATAAGCTCAACGTACGATAACTTAGGCACAAGAGCTGATATTCCTTGCCCAGGGAGGCGATCGTCTTTATTAAAAGGGGCGGACGAATATTATCCTACTCACAATACCTATTACGAAACCTAACAACCTCGCCGGGACGACCACAACCCGAGCAGGCCCGAGAAGCCTCAATGGATTTATCTTATTCTTGCGGGGGCCAATGCGCAAGAGCCCCGGACTAGTATAGAGTTAACGGGAAAGGCGTGGGAACTCCGCACGAGTCAGCTAATGTATTAAAAGAAACCCGAACCCGATATCTAAAATTATATAAATATATTAATATTGAAACAATACACTATATTAGAGATCAGGAATCATAAATATTTATGGTGACTTTCTTAGCAATTTTGTAGTTTATAGAATCATTATATCTATATTTCATTTAAATGGGGATATTAAATAGGTTTGAATTTGAGTCATTGAATTAGTTATGAAAAAATAGTGTATATATATAGGTTATATATAATATATATTAATATTAAATATTTAATGATGGTGGTGAAGGTGTATTTTGAGGGATTTTTGAGTGTTGGGATGTTATAATATTATTATATTGAGTATTTATTAAGATTGATGATGGAGGTGAGGGAGTTTAGTATATAAGTAGATAGATAGTACGTTAATAAATATAAATATATTAATAGTTTATTATATTTATAAATATTAATAAATTTATATAATTATAATATTATAAAATGAATAGTATTGATATATATATTTTAAATATATATATAAATGCGTATTCATTATTTATTATTTAAAATAGATTTTAAGACTTAAATATATATATATATTATATAATATATTACTTAATCATATATATTAAATTTATTGTAATTATCATTAATATTATTAAAACCTTTAGGTATTTTTTTTAAATGTCCCTATTTACTCTAAAGATGCTAAGACTTTTTTTAAACATTTAAAGAGACAGGTTAGATAGATTAAATAAATAATACATATTTGAGTTTTTTATTTATTATCGGGTTTCACCTATTATATCTTCCTTGTACAGATAAATACTATTAACCGATTTTTAAGACTAATCATTGTAAATGCACCATGATATTAAAATTTAACAGACAACTTGTGAATCACTCATAAGCATATATACCAAACACCTACTTTCTCTATAGACCTAGACCCTAGTTTGCGATACCAGTTAAAGAAAATTATACATTGTCAAGGTATTTATAAGGACAAAAGTATGTTCAAGTTTTGGAAATTTATTAATTTAAAAAAGTTAATATTAATAAAGTACGTCTTAATCACTTATAAGCAAGATAAATAATTAACTATCACGTATAATCGATAAGCAGAGTAGTGACTTGACAATTTGGAGGAACACAGTACTTAAGGCAGAAGGTACGCTGTATCATCTCACGTATAGAAATTCTCGCTGAGTGGTGCCTGTGTGATGGCCGTGAGTTTATGCTTTATGTATAATGAGCCATAGAAAATCTACAACAATTCTAATTCTTTCTCTTGATTCTATATAGAAGTCTTATGATCGCGATGGCCTCTTTTAGCTATTTGTCGCGGATACGATGTCATGAAGGAAAAAAGTTATGGTGTGTTGATGAGATAGTCTATGTTCGGTGGGTTGATAGTTTTTCGGAACTATTGACCCTCTAATCTTAAAATGTGAGTACATTTTTTTAGTGTTACATGCACCTCCCTAACATCCTTCAGGATAAATATACACCGTTTATAACCCTCAAATATCTCTAATAATTTATAAGATTCATACCAATCTACAACGACATAACATATCAAATACCTCTCACATATGCACAAAATCGATAACTGATTATTCTTAATATAGCTTATCTTAGAATTATAATAAGTTGGAGTAAATTGCAGATTGTATATATCGTGTATTTTATTTTGTAAAAGTTGTTATATGTTATTACTATCTCACTTGAGCCCATCTTGGAATTGTAAATTTATAAAATGACTATTATTGAAACGCTTATCTTTAGAAGCAAAAGTAGATCACTAATCTTACCGTGTTTTATTATTAGTTTCTATCATGAAACCTCAAACATTCGCGCTGTCTCACCTTTCAAGTTCGATATCTCATTTTCTGTTCAAATTAGCCTCCAGTTTTTAAGGTCAGGTTTGGCTGAAGACTATGGAACAAATGATTATTTTAATAATGTTGAGAAGTGTTCTGAGTATGTATCATATGCTGCTGAGAACGTACTAGGATGATTAATAATTGAAGTATCTATTTAAAGGTGTCTCAGAGATAGTAATAAACTCTTAATGCTGGAGTGCTTTCCATTAAATTCACTCCATGTATCATAGGATTCATTGTTATTCTTTGCGGATTCAAAGCCTGATGCAATGGATTTACCATTTGGTTCTGCTGATCTCCTAAGATCCTGTGTGGACTTGTCATCATTTGCATCTGACCATTCAACTTCGTTATTTTCTAGTTGAGACATCCAATTACTTGGTTTACTTTGTGCTCCAATGTCTATTCCTGATCAAATTTCGTTTACAACATTTACCATTTTCTTCCATTCCAAATTCTGTACCATTTGTGTGTTTCTTTTTATTAAAGAATGGGGTATGTCAGTTTATATTACCCCAAACCACCGTTTTCTATAGTAGGGGGTAAGTCGAAATGATTGTGCATTATTTCTTTTACGTTACACTTTCAATATTATTACTCTGCAACAAGTAATTTAATTTTAAAATTCGAAACTATCTAATCTTACTATTACTACGTTGCCTTTCACAAATTAAATGGCTTAATATTTACGTATGTTATTAATACATTCAGCAGATTGTTTATACATTTATCAGTCTTAAAATTAACCAGTAAATAATTTAAATGAAAGCCGACAACGATTTTAATCATACAACTACAATAATTGAATCCTGAAGTAGTACTATCAATTACCTTCATCAAAATTGTCTTTTTAAGATTTCTTTCTATCTGAGGAATATTCTTTGTCATAAATAACAAATATGCTTTTAAAACTTAGCAGTTGAAAGGAAATCGCATTCGTATATAATAGCAAACTGATACGACATTTACAAATACAAGGATGATAACTATATAGTACTATGGACCCTTTATCCTAAAATGCAAAAAGGGTTAAAAACATATTAAGACTTGAAATAACAAACCTTTTCCAGTTATTAAATTTTCTTCTACATAATTTATAACAGTTCATTTTTACTTTACATTTGAATCTCTAGTGAGTATCAACTATTTATTTATTTATTTATTATTTTCGTGATGTTGCAATTTTCTTCTTTCTTATCATTATATAATATACCGGGTAACGTGACGGAAAGATAGTTCCGTGAAAATTTTTATGTCGTCGTCAACGTCTATCATACTGCTAGACGCGTATTGTATTATTATATTACTTTACTATATTATATAGTTGTTGTAATTTAAAATAATTAACAATACAATAATTATTTACCATATCGATCTCACCATTATTTACTACCCCGACCTATTTTTCTATCTTCAGCTCTCCGACGTGGGTCTTCGAGGTTCGGAACGCCATGCCCGACGACGGTGTCGTTCGTCGATATCGCCGATCGTAAGGGCTTAGATGCCGATATGCTCTATCTAACATTCTACAGTATAACGATTTAATTCACGCGTGTCAAATCAAGTGTGAGTTAACAATTTGTAATTTCAAACGGGCGATCTAATAAAGTGCAATCTTTTAGGCTATAGATAATGTTATTGAGAAAATTGAAAGCATGGCTCTTACTGTTTGTAGTACCTTCTTTTCTACATGAGTATGGAATTCAATCTACTTGTGTAGTAGTGGAGGACTGAGCATTAATAAATTATGTTCGAATTCGCCGCATTATTCTTGTGGTTATGGGATGGATAGTGAATATTAACTACAATAGGATAAAAACGCACGGCGAGAGAAAGATACATACGTAGATTGGCGTTATCCAACTTCTCTCATTTTCTTAGATCTAGCTATTCGTCTCGCAGTTTAAGTATTTGCATTTAATGATAATTAGAGACAACTCTTCTAAATAATATCCTGGTGAATGAAAATGAGTTTACCATGAGTGTGTGTGTGGTGAAAGTGTTTGAATTTCTTAAATCCAAATTTTGGTAAAACTTAAAATAAAAAAAATTTAGGAGAGCTGATCTCGCACCTGACAGCACCATTCGAGTAAGGGGTGCTGCGAGAGGCAGCGCGTCAAATCCGACTCCTTGAGCCGGGGAGCGGTGACTCCAGTATTGAAGAATTACTTCAGAGGCAGAGGAGGACATAAGGTCGTATATGTTTGCATTTTTGATGACTCCGAGGACAGCTTTACATATATACTAAAGTACTCCTGAGCCTGGATTTTGCGGAGGTACTTCATATGTCGAAACATCCGAGTTATGTTCGTTATACAGGAGCCCTCTAGGAGTGCCTGGTGCAAAGTTCTGTTATATAGAGAAGTCAGGCAGCTCCGAAGTTAAGAATAAGCTCCAACAACAGGATTAAATTGAGGGGAATATTAGACCGAGGTGGTGTCAAATCTGAAAATTATGAAATTATTCTTTAGCCAATAACAACAAAAAGTTATGAGTGGGCGTACAATATGATAATATTTAAGTGGGGATTAAACCACAATCCACAGGGGCACACTGTAGTTGTAAAATTTTGAATATTTCCTTTAATTTTTTTGAGAATACGGGATTCTCATATATATTTACAAGTTGATATACGAATAAGGCAATTATAAATTTAGAAAATAATAGGTTTGTATTATTTATTTTCAATTAACTGTAATTGAGACGGAGCTTTTTATATGCTATCTACCAAGTTAAGTTTCCTCTTTATATAGAAGAAAAATTTATATTATGTTATCTCCCATAGCTTATATCACGGGGTGGCTGCTAATTATATATGATTTCATAGAGCTCCCGCTTACTCTTGGACCTTAGCCACGAAAACAATTTACCAAGGCACAGAACAAGCCTGGAAGCACGTGTTGAATCATACTGGACAAAATTCGAAGTCGGGAATGTTTTTTTCTTTTTTTTTTGTTTTTTTTTTATTTTTTTTTTTTTTTTTTATCACTCAAAACATGAAAGGAAAGTGATTATTATTTAAACAATAGAAATGGAGTCGGACAGGTTATATAGGAAAACAAATGACGATAAATGGGTAAATTAGATCCTAATTACTGGCGTTGCGGTTTTTTGCAATACATCACCAAAGCTGAAACAATTCGAGTTTTTAGAAACTGCAGGATCAACTTGAAAAGATACTGATGAAGACCGTCAGTGTGAAAGCATGGGGATAGACCTAGAAAAGAATGTGCAAAAATATGTCATTCGGGTTTAATGGATTGATGTTATGAGGAATCTCTATCAATTGGTACTAGAGGATCATAATATTCGTATATACAGGTAGTGGGTTAATACGATAAAACTACTCATTCTGATCATCTACCCACTACCTCTTCTCATTTAGCATAGTAAACTAGGGTTTTTTTCCAATATACCGTAGGGGCGTATATATTGCATTATATTCAAAAATACACGGGTAATCCTCACATGAATTAGGTGTCCGATTGATAACTATATCATAGCAGATCACTTTGATCAATTTATTCTGACTCTAGCATGTAGTATTATGGCTAAGGATAAAATCGGGTAATAATTGCCTAATAAGACTATTTAGGAATTAAACTTTATTATTTACGCTATCTGATACTATACGTTATATTACGTGATATATATATTATATATCCGTGAACAATATGTGTACGTGAGTATTTACTTATGTAAATTAGAATTTTCAAAAATAAATTCCAGTATCTCTTTGCTCACTCGTAGTCATTGGAAATAACATATTATTTCAAGTAGTAATAAATTGACGCGGTCTCTTAAGTTAAATATATAACGTACTTGGCGAAATCTGTTGTAATTTATTTGAGAAAGTGAATTTATCGCAGAATTGGTTTTCAGAGAGCTATATCTTATCTTCACTATAGCGGTTACGTCGTATTTTACGGTTAGGCGTGATAATCTATGAAATCCGAAGGTTGATATGCTATAAGATATTTTTCTACGATAATTTACTTTTCTTATCTTCAGGGAGTCTCAATTATAGTTATAATAGGTACTTTTCTCAAGTTGAGATTTTCAGTTTTACCATTGTTTCATTAAGCTTATACTTCATAGTTACAATCGCGTTAAATGTTTAATGTAGAAACAATTTTCAGTTATCAGATTACATATTCAGAACTGTTTTTATAGACAAATCAATTAAGGGCAACAGCCTTTATATCACAATATTTATTAATTATTTATTCTAATATTAAATTAAAAATAATAAAAGTAATTTTATTAATATTATCATTAAAAAGACAAAAGAAACATATTGAATTAACCTTTAAATTTAATTATACATTATTTATGATAAAATACTGATAATACGTTTCTACTATTGTCTAGATAATTCTATTATATTTTATTAACGGAGACTGCGTTGTGTGACTAGTGTGACTGCAGCCAAATTTGCGTGTTCATCATCATCGTGTATATAATTTTCATATCAAAAAAGAGTAATTTGTGATTAACTAGTAAGATATATCTTGTCTGAAGAATGAGCGTTTAGTCCCTCATCACAAAATTATATGTATTTGTCGGTGGGCATTCTCGTGATCCTTCTTTCTGATGCCCTTCCATATTTAAAGTCATTATTTTTAATCGACGCTACATGTGACTAAGCCTTCCAATGAGATATTATATACCACTGAGGTGGACAGGTTGCCTTTTTCTTGGAGACACTCGAGGTTTATTACGCAAACTCATTCGTCGTAAAGACTTGACGGTTGTTTTTTTTATACAAAACAATATATCACAACCCAGTTTTTCACACGATATATTACGTATTAGCCGAGGGATTCGTTGGTTCGATCGTGATATAATATCTATAAATTTGGCGGGGGAGGAGATCATAGTTTCTTGAGCTAAGTTCAAGATAAACTCCCTATTAACCTATATAAAGGCACTGTTCCTCCACTACGAAACCGCCGTTCAACGGCAATCATGGGAAGGTTTATCGATATTGCATAAGTTGCGGTGTACTTTTTGCAGCACTCGCCCACCTACAGTGGAAAGGATTGACATACGAAAGCCCTGGTCAAGCTACGAGTTATCATGATGGATTCACTTTAAAGGTATTTCATTTAATGAACCGGGGCGGGGCTGAGCTTCCATTTATAATCATCCTGACTTTTGGCATACTAATATAAAATTCAAAACTTTTACTAATTTGAATACATCCTTCTCATACATGAATAGGCACTATATGACAGGAATAATGGCAATTCTTGAATATTGGTCCCGACAAGTTAGAGAACTACCCGATTTTAGCACGGTTGCGTTGTTATAAAATCCACTACGTATGGATTTATATTTTGTGCATTTCTTAATATCGGAGCTCTCGATACTTAAAAGGTGTAAAATCCAGCTACAATTTTCTAAACAAGAGTACTCTTTAATACTCGCAGTGGATTTTGTTAAATCTAGAACCTTCTACTATATATATATGTATTATTATTAGTCTCACTATTTGACTTATTTATTTAACTTTTATTATTCTGTGGAGTGGTATATTCAATTTGGGTTATCTATCAGGTGGCATAACTTGAGAGAGGTTATAGATTTTAATAAAATTTTTTATCATGTAATAGTCTTATTTTATTTATTTTAGTAATTCCAGAGGAAACAATACCTGAAAAAAATGGAGAGATAGTCAACTATTTTTTTCTTATATAACAAGGAAAACTAGTCGGATTTTTCATCTAAGATAATTTATAATTATATATTAAATAATGTATTTTAAGAGAATAATTATTGTATATTTGGGAATCACCTATTCTTCCTCTGTCTGGAATTTTTATTTTTAATATAATAACCAAATAATTTCAAGATTTACTTGCAAATAATTGTTAATGTCTGCCTGTCTTTTTGATACGAATTTAATGTGATAATAATTATAAAATAAGTAATAATATATATATAAATCTAATTATATATTCGGACTTTAAAGTTCATATACCGGGAGTAAAGTCTTTCAATATTATGTTATCCATAATATATAGATTTTACGCTACGTATAGAATATTGATCTTCTTAGTTAAGCTCGAAGGAAAAAAATATCCCCGTTACGTACAATATTTTTAAGATATAAAGTAGGCGGAAACGAATATTTTCACAACTGAGTCATCTTAATAAAATCAACTGATAATAGTCGATCGACCGTATGCATATTTGAATAATGCGATAATCTTTTTGGACGTCATTATAATCTTATCTTCCCCTTATTTAATCCATCAATCGTCATATTAATTATTTGGTACAAAACATCTATAACGATTCGTGTTTTAAATACCTAATTCCCATCATATATAGTGCTTATCAACTGGTGCTTATATAAGTATATATATAATGATGTCAGCTCTCAGAAAACAAAACAAATCGTTCTTCCTTTGCGTACGAGAGCGTGACCTTTTTTGGCCTCTGCTTATCATCGTTAACTTAGCTCTTTTGGGTTGCGAGGATCCTCCCCGCAGCTGTAACGTGTTATACTTTGACAGTCCAATAGAGTGAATTATCGACGGAGAGAACACAGGTTTGCAACTACATGTGATAGCATTTTTTTCTGATATTATACATTGGTTAAAAATTATTTTATCTGCTGGTAAAAACATTTTATGTTATTTAATTTATTTTTTTTATTTATATTATTAGTTAAGGTATGAATCAGTGAGTAGAACTCGGACGTGGAGAAAAAGCTTGGCCGCGTGTTTAGAAGTCTCTCACTATCTGATCCCCGCCGCTTTGAGGAGGAGGGAGATAAACTCCTGAGACGCTCTTTTTGTACAAGATCTAATGGCGCATAATAATCTTCAACAGGTATCTACCTAATCTATTAGTTTTAAAAAGACAAGAAAATAACGTCTATTGGGCACTCGGCTTGTCGTTCGTAGTCATGGTTTTCTGTCATTGCGTTATGAACAGTAATTTTTCAAGATGAAGGAAATTAGGAATATCGAATTAGCTTATGGGGTCCTGTAATCAGATTCAAAATAATTTTTACTCTTATCCGTACTCAGTTTTTATCCTTTCTGTTTTTTCCACTATATATAAGAGATAAACGAAACAAGCCATACCTTATTAACATGTAACGAAATCTCGAAGTATTATACCAGTATTAAAGCTCGGGAGAGGTTCTTTCGGGGATTCCTTTCTAAAATATAATTCTCAGGTTCTTTGAAATTTGACGATCACCATGCGGAGCTAATCCACAGATATTAGGGTGAGAATAAACTAAATCGTCTTGTCTGTATAATGAAATAATCTTTCCAGTACGTGAGTAGGAAAAATTAAACCAGCACTGTCGTGCTTATTATCAGAAAAGATTATCGCGTGCGAAAAGAAATCTAATTCCCACTCGTATCAGATAACGCTCACTATATTAATATATATACTCTATATATATATATACATGTATCGTTTACTTTCATTTTTTTATAAAAGACACGGGATTTATTCCCAATAAAAATTAATATCGATTTAGGTGAGGAAAGTCACCGAGAACGTGCGTTAGCTAGGCATTTTCCTTAAAATAGTTCACCCTAAAATAAATCGAATAACCTCGATCTTGTTAATGAAATTCAATTTTAATCTTTTCCAAATTGCAGACGTGAGTAGACACAACTTCACGTGATAAGAAAGATCGTGAGGACTATCATATAATAATATTTATTACTCACTATAGTGATCTCTATCTAAGTACATTTAATTATCACTTAACTATATATTTGACTATCTTTTATTACGTAATAACCAAGTTGAAGTTCTGTACTTATATATTATCGATTACTATGTTTCTAAATACTCTATAATCTATTATTTATTAAAAACGCATGTGAAAATGCGATGAGCTCATCATTAATGTGGTAAAAAACTGGGATTATCACTATATAGATAGTATTATATATAGTATTCGTGGGTTATATATATATATATATATCCTTTGTCTACTATAATGTATATTATTATAAAAACACATTTAATATGTTATCCTACTACTACCATTACTAATGATAATAATAAATATCACATTTAAAAACGGCTGATGCCCTTACAGCAACTGATAACTCACATAATATATAAAACATCTATCCAAAGGCCATATCTCTCACGTAGATGGGTAGAGTGATAATGGATGCGTAACATGCACCGGGAAAAGACAAAGTAGTAGATCGAGATCAGTACGTGCAGAAAAAGAACACTCAACGCCTAACCCTGCTTTTAATACTTTATACCTTATACTTTCTAAGTGTTACAGTCAGAAAAAATACACACAATTCCTCTAGACTCTTCACAGGGACCGATTTAAACTGGTAGGAACCATAGAAGGAAAAAATATTTAGGCTCTCGAGCGAACACAACTATTTGCTGCAACGGAGAGTCCTGCACTATGGTGTGAATTACAATTCGCAATCGTTAGATATATGGTGTTCATTACTCATATATGTCACAAGATTGGGACGAACAACATAACCGCGATTCATTACCAAACCGGGACACAGCATATACACTCCTTTAGATAGCACTCTTTCTTACTCGGCCTGCTCCAACCATCTCACTTTTCTCTTCTCCTCCAGGCATTCCTTTATACGTGGTAATGCTCAGTCCACTTTCTTTTACTTCTTGGTTCTCCGGGCAGCCAGGCTAATTTCCAGCAAAGCACCTTCGACACTAAAACTCCCGCTTAACAAAACCAGAATTATCAATTCAATCATATTTCCTATTTCACTAATTACTCTCTTTTATGGACTCTCAGTTTATTCTCTCATTTACACTTTCTTAACATCACACAAACTACCTAGATGCGTTCATTCTTTATATTATCAATTCTTCTCACATTAACACGAATAAGATTGTCCTTCTTGGACCATATTGTACTTTAGATCTATCACATAATCTTATTTCAGAGCTCATAAGTACTCAGCTGCGATAACATTAACACCACGCTTAACTATATCTCACCTCTTATTTAAGATCCTAAGCAATTTTTCACTAACAGTTAGTCATTTACATCACCGATGCGATTGTAATTTGCACACCAAATAGCACCGTTTTCGGCCATATCAAATAACTTCCTCCTACACCTGCATATCTTTTTCCCTTTCCCTTCAAAGATATTTCTATATTAGTTAATAACTCAGACACTGTTCCAATTGCTCACATCTAACATAACCTTACACAGAGAACTGTCCTCACTCACAACCATAGGGAGGTTATCGTGTTATCTACATTCTTTATTTTCTTTTGAACCCCTCCTTTATTCACATACTCGCCGGAAGGTCGGTACTCACAAAATTGTGAAACCTATCTAATGCTCTCTCATGAGCCCACATAATACCAACTGGTCAGGCTCTATCCGCTTTGTCACCCTCTGCAATCTCTTTCCAATTGTTGATTCACTCACCTTTGGGAATCGATATAACAATGCAAACGGCGAGTAGACCTTATAAATTTTATATACATTAACTTCGATCACATATACACACATTGAATCACCTAAGGAGACATAATCACCGGGAGATTTCTCCTGGAAGCATCACTGCTCCGAGACTCATTTAAAATGTATACTTTGAGTCTTTCTTTAACCTTTTCACATTTCTACTTCAATTTCTCAATCTCTTCACACGCTTCCTATCGTCGAGGGATATCTATTTTGTTTCGTTTATTTTTGTCTAGTCTTCATGACTATACATCAACACCATATATTAAGCTATCGCACTTTCCAGACCTTTCATAAAAGTTTCCCTGATTATATCCTATATTCATCACACGCCTGTTGCATAAATACAAAAACCCACTATTAACAATTTTTGTTTTCTTTCTCGCCTATATATCTTCTGAATGAGCCAAAGAGTGTTGATCCACAAGGAATCCTCTATCCGAGGGGTGGGGACCTTAAACGACCCTTCTTTTTTCGACGCTCATTAGTCCTTCAATGCACTCGACGCACGCTTTAGACAAATAACAGCAATATATCCATTGACCTTATACCAATACTGAATACAACTAATTACCGGCCTATACGTTTCATTACGATTTAATTCTATCTTAATGGGACATTCTCTATTTAATTTACTCTATTGAGGATTTGTAGACGTTTAGTCCTTTTACTTTCTATTCTGCTGTACCGTTCACTCCAATCCAATATTCATCGTCTGAATAAAGACGACTTAAATATATTTCACAGACTTCCATATTAGCGCGTGGTGTTATTAGAGCAGACTTTCCAACGATGACTTAATCGATATCATCTTCACTTCTTGTCACACATCTAGTTCTTGAGAATCCTTTCACCAGTTTTATGTTCATCTATATTCATTGCAGATTTACTCTTTTTATTTACCATTCTTTAACTTTCGCACTCTAAACTACCCATTACCTCTTCCTCCTTACTAATGACTCATCCCCTAAATGCCTATTTCTTCTTATTGCACAATCAAACCCCCACACATAGTGACTAAATGTACCGTTCCCTCAAATTAGAGCTTTATTTCCTTCTTGTGAGCCCTCATTCTCAAACCCAACACACATTCACTATCACGCTGTTCATATTACTTGCCGATTTTATGTATACAGCTTCTTCAAAGAGTTCCTTCCACATTCCCCTCACCATTTCATCAGTTACGAAAGCACCCATGCCCTGATCATTATACTCAGCAAATTCCTCTTACTCTCATCCTTTTAACCTTTCGCGCTTCCCTTCCAGAAGAGCTTCTATTCCATTGTAAGTCCCATTAATCCTCCTTCCAAATTGTTCAATTTACTCTTTTTTTCTTTTCGTCATATGCATCTTTTTAGTATTCCTTTTTTTCTTATTTATAAGGGGATTCAAACATTTTTTCTCTTGAAAACCATTCATCATTTTGGCTTTTGGAACAGGATTCAACAACCAACGAATATATATTTCTTATCCTTTTTGAGACCGCTTGCATTCACTCTTCCATTCCATCCATTACTGTTTAACATCTCCACATTGCCTACCTACTTTTTAGCAAAGGGCTTATAAAAACGAATTTTATTTTCCAGACAATCATACTAGCTATAAAATATAAATATTGCTTAGACACAACTTGTTTTCTGTGATTTCTAGGTATTGGCCCCCTCTCTCGCTTTTTTTCAACTTGTTTTAAATTAACAACATGATTAACACTTGCAGGCGCCCTATCACTACTTTATCGTTATTACTCTTGTTCACTTTCTTACTCTCTGCACTCTTTAACTTCTAGCCCCACTTCCTTCTCATTCACGTTTCTCTCCATCCAAGCCCCCCTAACGTTTGGGGTTACACTAATGTTCAAGGACAAGGTAACGATTTCCAACTATGATCATCGGCGGATGCTTTATTTTAGAATTTAGGTTACCGAAGAGTTTAGGAAAATCAATTCTGTTAAGAGGTAAACAAACAAACCATATGAATTTAGCATTAAATTCATTATGCCGTGATCTATGCGAGTTCTTTCTTTCCACCTAATAATCAACATAGATATTTTCGGGCAATTTCATTAGGGTTATAGCTTTGGAATCCCAATATAACTTACGATCCCTGTCGTTTACCAATTCTGAATATTTCAATGACTAACTCTGTTGTTTATCAGAGAGGACTAATACAAATATCTTTTTCGAATTATTCTTTAATGATTTTTTGAAGGGTCACAATGTTTCTCAAACCAAGCAAACTTCTAAAAGATTTTGTGTTCTGAGGTACCTACGAAAACTTTCACATCACTCCAGTTGCTTGCTTTGTCAAGGGGGTCGTTCGTTTATGTAAGGATTATGCATAGCATACCTGTTGTGACTAAACTCGCCAACTCTTCTGTGAAAGGAGTATACATTCTTTACGACTCATAAACTCTCATTTATTGGTCGATATTTCAGTAATAATTAAATCATCTAATAATAAAAGAAAATAAAGTCAGATTAAAAACTAGAACTAACTCTAAAGATAAGCCTCACTCATATGGAGTAGAGACATTATTATATGTTTACATCTGCGATCCACACTATGAGACACTGTCATATTCATTGATTTGGTGAACTTAATCTAGGCGTTTGGGTTTTCTATATTCCACCACTTCACTCCAGATGTATCATACCTCTGTTATTCTCTACATAGTCTAAAATCATAAAAAGAGTCGTAGTCAACCTAGAGAGCTTGCTTCTCTTCACAAATCCTTCTCTTCATAGGATTTCTTTCCACACAGACATTTATCTATATAACAGCAGTTTCACGAGCACGACAACCCGACAAACACATTTCACACGACACCACCAGTTTTCATCGTTTCCTTTCATCTTGGTTTTAGATACATCGAGCAAATCAAATTTACCCTTTATAAATGCTTCCATTACCTCTCTCCTTTTCTCCGTTTTTAGTCCGTTTGTGTCATTATTTTATGAGGTTCAAGTGTAGGTGAATCGATTAAGCGCATCCCTGTGCAAATTGGAAGCGTCCCTGAGGCTCCATGGTTTTGCTCCGCTCCGCACCGCACCATCTCGCTCCGCATAGACAGACAAACACAAATACTTTAACGAAATCATTGGATGACGTCACCACTCTCCGTGTTTAATATACTAAACTTATTTAATTTTAATATATTTATTTATTTCAAATGTTCTACGGACGAAAATTGGAATCGAACCAGCCTTCAAATCATCAGTCAAGAGCTCAGACCGATACACCACCAAAAAGTACAAGACTTGCCCGTACTTTTAGAATACTGATAATAAAAGGATGCTCCCATCAGTAGGTCATAAACTTGAGTTTCGAAATTCGGTCTTATGTTTCCCTTTTACAAGTATCGCCATATCACACAAACACACATACAGTACATACATTCACTGTGGGATGTTATAATATATATATATATATATATATATATATATATATATATATTATTATATATATATATATATATATATTATGATATATATATAATATAATATATTATTCTCTCTCCTCAAGGAATACGAGCGATTTATTTAGGGGGTGATCTACATAGGGATTAGCTTTTGACAGTGATAGATGGTGACGTCGGTTTCGATAACGGTGAGTCAGTTGAAAAAGAGACTAATACTGAGCACTAGGGATAGCTAAGTATTACGTGAGTGAGAATCAGTATAAGTCAGGTGAGGGTTATAATATTGTAATAATATATAAGTATTTGTGTATATAATATAAAAGTCGAACTATCTAGACAATAAACTAAATTGTACCTTAGTGACGCGAGAGCGCACTCGCATCATCGCTTTTGCTCGGCTTAGAGAGCTATATAGGCCGCAACTACG